>CM023491.1:66132300-66294561 GCA_013339685.2 Hyalomma asiaticum
GAATACCGCTGACCATTGAGCAAGCTGTAGTGCTTGTACGGCTATATGCAATGAGACGAAAATCTAGTCAGCGGACATAATAAGACAGCGCCCCAGAAGTGTTAGAGACATTTCATTTTGCTAAGAGGGGCCACGAGTGCATTAGTCGCACATCTATCGATCTCACGAATACCGCTGACCATTGAGCAAGCTGTAGTGCTTGTACGGCTATATGCAATGAGACGAAAGTTCTAGTCAGCGGACATAATAAGACAGCGCGCCAGAAGTGTTAGAGGCATTTCATTTTGCTAAGAGGCGAACGAGTGCATTAGTCGCACATAATGCGGGCATAATAAGACAGCGCCCCAGAAGTTCAAAAGGACAGAAAGTTGAGCGAGTTGGTAACATTCCATAATCAAAAGAAGGCGTGCAGGACACGGACACAAGAAAGACACACACACACCCAGGAATTCAAATTGTTAACCCAGAATTTGAAGCCTGGTAAACCTCAAAGCAAAAACCAAACGCTCACCCGCAAATGCAGCGCCATGTCACCAGTTCATCCCAGCCGCTGCCATCCAAATATTGGAATCCTGGTGGGATGCAGGAGTCGGGCCGTCGGTCCTAGGATCCACCGCTACTAGGTCGACGTTTGACCCATCCCGACTCCAAGGGAAGGTTGCCGGAGTGCGGAGTAGACACGGAGACGATGGCGAGTCAGAAGAGGAAGAAGAGATGATTTATTTTTTACATGATGATCAGTGCTAGCGCGTCTATGTTCTTATTTTATACATACTATGTACAATAGGGACCAATCCCAAGGTCGTCTCCGCCTTCGAGGAGAGGGAGTCACGCCCCGCCTTCGTTGCTTCTCCGCGGCAAGGGATGACGTGGCCCAAGTGGCAGCCGATGCTGATCCCCGGAGAAGAGGCTTGCTGAAAAACAACAACAGCACAAATAAAAGCGCTCTTCTCGGCCTCGTCCTTTTGACGACACACCGCCGTGTTCTCACAATGGGGCCGCCGTAGAGCCACCGGCTTGCAGCAGTCCTGAGTCCGGTGTGCTGCTGTACCGCTCCCGCTGCGACGATGCTGCCCAGAAGTTCATATTTCCAGAAGCGGCACAAACACGCACACCGCACGACCCACCGCCGGTCCAGGCGTTCCGGGAACTTCACGCGGGCCGGTCGGAAGCTCGAGGCAAGCGGTGAACAAGGCCGTCGCTACAGCGTCCAAACAATGCCCTTGTCTCTTCGAGACGGCAGCCCGGCGAAGTACATTCGTGGGAACGCAGGCCCACGCGCTCCCCACGGTCATCTTCCTTGAAAAGTAGATCCAGCGGCCACCGGCAGCAGCCTCCCTCCACCACATCCATGGGGGGCCCACGCCGATCTTAACAGCGGCCACGCCATCATATATGGGAATGTATATTAGCATACGCTGCGGCACCCTCAGCAACACCAGGCGCAATTCGGCACTCCAAAATATCAGTCGAGTCACTCAGAACAAAAGTGACGACGGAATGTATCGCCTGCGGTATAGGAACTGGCTTGCAAATCGCACTTCCACCGAATTATTTAATTGGATTCCTAACGTCCAAAATATCGCAACTTACATTCCTTCGTCCAAAACCGATAAGTGGAATTATCATGGCCCTTGGACGCTTTCTATATTATGTACGCAGATTTAATGTGGCCCTAAACAATTTATGTCAATATAGCACACCACGTCTAAATTTCCTGCATTACTTGAACGACTGCCCCATAACAGCGACACTGGCACGCGGCCTATTCCCTCCTCATGGAAAGCTCACAATAACCCAAGCTATCTTTCGTGCTATCAATAAAGAGAAACCAATAGAGTGGGCAACGCCTGATTATATCCCATCTTTCTAGGACAATAACAATTTATAAATATACTCTGCACTATAAAATTCAACATTTTGTCCGTTTACCTCAGTCAATACACGCTGTCCACAAAATCAGCGTCGATCCTCGCCATGATAAAAACTTCCAGATATTGCGAACCTCACAGCCGCATTACGTTGGTCATCAAACTGCAATCAAAGCTAGCGACGAGGGCGGGGATGCATATAAAAAAATCACACCATCTCCCCGAAGGGCACCATGGGGCGATGCGGAGCACTGCTCGGAGTTTCAACGGGGCATTTAACGGCGGTGTTTACAGATATGCAATGTTTTAGGTGTTACCTTTGCGGTGAACCTTGTGTGTTATTACGTTGTTAACTTGGTTCGTTACCACACATCGCGTGACCGTTGTCACAGTGTGGGTTGATGCTGATGCGTACTTGCATCAACCCACTCGCTGACGGAACTGTTGCTTCCATCACACACCACCAACTTCTTTCATCGGAGAAGGAGGAGATACTACTGAAGCCAAGCGCGCGCGCGCTCTCTACCCGCTTTATTTATTGCAGCAGCTGTTGGAGAGAGGGAAGGGAGACGAGAGTCGCGCATGCGTAGTGAGGTGCGGACGCCGGGCGCGTGACATACCCGCGAGCAAGAGATGCTCCGCATCGAAAATGACACCCTGTTATTAAAGGACCGTCTACCGCCCTTCATCGCTCTCCCGTTTTTTGGCTCAATGGAAAGCGTACCTTTTGAAGTGTCCCAGCGTGCAGTGGTTTCTCCAGAAACTGAATAGAAATTATTAAAACACATTTTTTTTTATCTACGAGTCGCTCCTTTCCTAGTGTAGGCATGCCAGCAACACTGGGTACCGCGCATGATGCGTCGTCGTCGCGAGGCGGTAAATGCAGGAGAACGATCCTCAGGTCACGTGGGCGTAAAGTCACGTGATCACACCGATCGCTCATCTAGGTACTTCTTCGCCTAGGTACGGGGAGTGTGTCTAGGCACTGCCTAGGCCGTCTAGGCGGTCTAGGTTCAACTGGTTCAACCGCCAGCTCGCCACGAAGCGCTCATTTTGCCAACACAGTTAACATTTGTACTCATACGTAGTATGTCAACGATACGATTAGTTTTCTCGAAATAGATGCGAGCGCAATGGTAAAAACGAAGCGACCGCTTCGTGAAACAGCCCCTGCCGATGTTTGTTTACGTTCGCGCCGCCCCGCCGCTTCCGATCTCTCGAGTGCTTAGGAATGGGCGCTGCTTTGCCAGACCAGCTCACTTCACTCGTAACATTACTCAATGAGATTAATTTCGTGTCACGAACAAATCGTAAGCAATATTTTCGACGCGATTCCATCGACACCGGCAAATGCCTCGGCGGTCAAACGAGTGATCAGCGCGTAAGCTCCGCCCTCACGAAGCGAGTCTGCATACAAGCTCGAAGACATCGTATCCTCGTCAGTAAGTACAAAATAAACATTTTTGTACAGCCTTGCTTGTCACACAACACAGAAAAACACTGCCGATGCCTTCGCGAGCGACTAGCACATCACAACACCCCACAGTCAGTTGACGACTACGAGGGTAGGCCTAGCTACCGACCCTCGGAGTAGTAGTCGTTCGCTGTCAACCGCGAGCTCGTCACACGTGCTCATTTTTACCTACACGATTAACATTTGCACTCATATGTCATGCGTTAACACGTGCGATTAGTTTTGGGACGGTTGGGCTGTCGCCCATCGCGACTGTCAAACCTTCCGACAAGACATTCGAGCTCAGCGCTTGCAGGAGGACGGTAACACTCGTCTGCAGGCGTTGGCAGGCGCTATGGAAAACCTCATTTCATAGGGAATAGATTCAGCTCTGGATTTCCCTCTTAGTTGACGCTGCATCGTCCCTAGAATTCCCCACAAAGCGATGCTGTGCGGAGCGCTGACGTCTACATCTAACTAGCCAATAACAGAGAGGATCACCCTCCTGGATTTACCGCTTCGCGTCGTCGTCTCCCTGGAAACCCTTTCAGGCGCGGGAGGCATCTCAACGCGAACCGGCTTCAAGGGCGACATTCCAGAGGCGACGACGAGGAGGAGAGGCGAGGGAAAGTCGGCGCGCGGGGGTGCGTCTCGGACATGCAGCGGCGCATGCATGACAAGCGCAGTACTACGCGCCTCCGCAGGCAGACGAATTCGAAGGCAGCGCCACCTGCGCCACCCCGAAAGCAGCGAAAAAAAGAACAAATTGCTCTTGCACGCTATAACAAGGTGTCTCATAGGGTGAAGTACGCTTGTAAGACATACATAACAGTTTTTTCAGCAGAGTATGCATACCTGCGTGGGCTGGTTCTCGTACACTTGGAAAATGACGAACACGCTGCTGGTGTCGCTAGCGGCGTTTTTTGCACCACTTTCAGAGCGAAATTAAAAACATAATTCCTTTTTTGTGGGGTGAAAGCGTGCTCGTTCCCGTAAATGTGACGCACGATCTGCCCAATTTTACCACAGTCTTCAAAAATTTTCTGAGCGGTAGACAGTCCCTTTAAGGGGAAGGCACCACACCGGAGCTGTGACGGGCCGCGCATCACCTTGAAACAGTGGTTTGCTTCACATCCAGCGACTGGGAAGGCGGTCCGCCAGAGAGTGATCACCTCGTCTGATAAAACAGGCCGAAATAAGGCCTATCCTACAGATAGGTCTCCACTTCTAAATATTTCGATGGCCGCAGTTGACACCAACAGCCAGTAACTCCTCTGACGCCGCCCGATCACTGTACAGATCACAGAGACGACACCGTGTCTGCAAGATCGCGGCTTACGGCATCATCTTGTGGACGTATCAGAAGTTCAGTCAAAATAAAACTGACCCAACTTTTCATTCCTTAATATAAAATATCACCGTACATGTGTACCCGCACTACCGCCTACACAAATTCCAGATGTAACCCCCTCTCCCCCCCCCCATTGTTCCAACGGCGCCTTCCACGGGGGCAAACTATTACCAAAATAAGAGAGAGAGGGAGAAAAAAAGCAACTTACTCTTATTACACGATTCGGTCCAGCATCCATCAATCGACATTGCTAACTACAATTATACCCCTAACTATCACCTCGATGGAAAATGTCCTCTGTTGCCGAAAAAAATATAAAGGAAGGAACGTAAAACACGACCCAACATTCTTGCCGCTGCCACATTACTTTTACTTATCCTGAATTTTCGACTTCTGTGCTACCACAGCTGGTCGCTGGTACTTGGGACACCGTGAGTTTAGCGACAACGACTTAGTTCTTTAAGGTATTTTGAAGCCTTCCAGGGCACCATTGCTGGAGCAGAAGTGACGTCACCCCGGCCAAAACCTACGAGCCCTACATCTCCTTTGCGATTATAATCACTTCCCTTGTCACCTTTCTCATAGCCCAGTAAACGCCCTACGCGAGCGTACTCTGAGATCTATGAGAACGTTAGCACGCAGAGTAATTACCGTGCGCACTCTTTATTTTTCCATTTGGCTTTTTCTGACGTGCGCTGTACTTGGGGAGATTTTATCATCATCATCATCATCAGCCTGTTTAGGTCCACTGCAGGACGAAGGCCTCTCCCAACGATTTCCAATCCACCCTATCCTGAGCGAGTTGGTTCCACTTTATGCCCGCAACATTTTAATTTCATCGCTCCATCTAACCTCTTGCCTACCTCTGTTGCGTTTTCCTCTCGTGGTATCCATTCCGTCGCCCTTACTGTCCACCTATTATCCTTCCTCCTCATGACATGTCCTGCCCAGGTCCACTTCTTTCTTTTAATTGATGAGATAATATCGGGTACTCCTGTTTGTTCTCTGATCCATTCCGCTCGTTTTTTATCTCTTAGCGTTACCCCTATCATTTTTCTTTCCATTGCACGTTGCGTGCTCCTTAGTTTCATCTCTAGTTTTTACCTCGTCTTTATTTTAATTTGTTTTATGCTCGTTATTGCTTCCAGTATAGGAGGGGGCTTGCCCCCATATTATATGTTTCCTTTGCCATAGCTTCGGCAGGCGCAGGTTTTTGAGGGAAGACGGGCACTCCTTGGCCGTTTCATCGGCTGCTGATGACATACTTCGCTGACGCGATGTCATCCTGAATTTGTCGTATTACACACGTGATACAATGTGTTTATATAACGTATGTAGCAAGCAACGACTCGCTGCAGGTGTTGACTCCTTCCAAGGGTCAACTAGCGCTGTCTCACTTGTCGAGCTTACATGGATCGACTGATAGAGAGTGTGCAATTTAAGCTTCTGACAGCTATGAAGACGTGGACCTTCATTTGTTACATCGAAGACATCAGAGTAGTGCTCTTCTTGTTTTGATAACTTATCAATGGTTTCTCATCACTTATTAGCTTCACTACAGCATTACCGTCATAGGTAACGTACATGTTCTGATGTGTGTTGCGTAACGTTAGTTAGCGCCTCGTTCCCTGGCACTGAAAACACCCTGTTTATTTGTTTCACTCACATTTGCAGGTACCTCGAGAAATCCGCGCGAGTTGTTTCACTCACCTAAGCAAGGCATCATCTGGCATCTTTGTTTTCTTTGAGTGTTGGAGCTCACTACGGTGGATTTGGTAGAAGGGTCCGCTCTGCTTTTTAGCTTCGTTACGTGAAAAGTTTTACGCAGAATGATGTTACTACCTGTTGTGTTATGTACTCATAATACATTATGAATTAGAAAGGGAAGGGATCAAGGGCTCGTTCTTTATCTGTTAGAAACAACTTAATGAGCAAACAGACAATGAAGCCTAGGAAAGCAAGCATTGGGGAAGTTACTTGTGGCATTGTAATTGTGGAGAAATTAGAAAGGAATTAGAGTGGACGAAAAGACAAACCTGCCTTCGGTGGGAACCGAACCCACGACCTTCGGATGTCACATCCGCTGCTCTACCAACTGAGCTACGAAGGCGGTCGTTCCCCCGTCCACCCGTCCACTTATTTATGTACGTGTTATCCTGGGAGTGTTAGGCAGCGCCACTCGTGGCCAAGGCGACGTGTGTAGAACACACTTTTTTGCCAGGAGGCGTCACGTAGAACGTTAACTTAGATGAGTGAGATTGAGATTGATTGAAAGTGAGATTATGTAATACTGCTTCTACCCACTTCTACTTGTATATATTTTGTAATCAGAATGAATGTCGAAACTTCATATTTATTTTATACATTATGTTCCTGCTATGAGGATGCAATAATTCCACGTTCCACAGTTGTAGTTCGTGCACTTGTGGTTTTCCTTCTCCACTTCCTTTTCGAATGTACCCGCCCCCACATGTAATACCGTCGTAAGAGGGCCCTTAGGGGCATTTTAATAAATAAATAGCGGTGTTCTGGGCATTTAATGTAATGTCCGCTCCAAGTGCAAAGAGAACCTGTTGGCTGCTTCAGACACTGATCCCAGCGAGCCTTGCGAGTGCGTCTCGGCAGCCACAGCAATCGTTTTTAAGAAGTGAAGAACAAAATTTACCTGTGAGTGCATTTCTGACTATTTACTGAAGAATTTTATGCCCCGACACACGCTGAACACACGCTAATGTGCGATCTGTGTTGTGGCGATACACAATGTAACAATTGTATTGTTCTGTCAAGAAATTTTCTCATTCATCCGTGTGAGCAGTATGCGGTGATAGCCCAGCGCACATTTTTTTCTATACTTTTTGCTAATGAGCGGTAAGGGACTGATTCATTGTGGCAGTTTTACTTCTTCGGAGAAGTGCTTTCACTCTATTTCAGGGGGAGTAAGTACTCTATTGATTGATTTCTGGGTTTTCATATGTATAATTTTACGTATATCCGTACGAATAACCGTGCAGCTTTCTGCTACGAGCTAGTGGCCGCTAATTGTTCCCTTTCATAACCCTTCCTCATCCTTGCGAGGTTACGCAAAAGTCACTTCCTAGAAGTACCGTATGTCGTTCACAACCAACTCGCGCAACTGCAAGTCTCATGAAATTGGTCATGGGGGCTGTTGGTCTGGCTTACCTTTATCGGCACGTCACCACTAACACGCAATCTACCCTGGCATTCGCTAGTTGTGTTGTTCGATGTCATCATCATGGTCATCATCTTCGGTCTGTCTTATACCCACTGCAGGACGAAGGCCTCTCTTATTGCTCTCTATATTTTCCCGTCCTGTGCGAACTGATTCCATTCTATGCCTCGGAATCGCGTTTTAATTTCGTCACCCCATCTTATATTCTCTATCGTAGACGGCTACGCTTCCCGTTTATTTGTATTCATTCCGTCGAGCAAAATGACCATAGGTTATCCATCCTCCTGATTACGGGTCCTGCCCACGTCCATTTTTTCCCTTCTTAACGTCGGTTTTCTGTCGCTGTACCTGTCTGTTCCCTGAACTCATTCGGCTGTCTCCCTACCTCTTAATGCAACGCCAATCATTCTTTGTTCGATCGTTCCGCTGTGTGGTTCTCAACTTCCGCTCCGACCTTCTTTGTTATTCTCGTAAGTTTGTGCCCCGTATATGTCAGTGTTGCTAAATGCAGTAGTCATTAATTTTCGCTTCAGTCATAATGGCGAGTTCCGTTCATGAGTTGGGCATGTAAGCCGTATGCGAGCCGGCCTACACTATTCTACGGTGAATTCCTTTGCATGAGTGGGCTTCCGTGTCAGTAAGGGACCCACCCACGTATATGTATTGTTGTAAAACTTCTAGTGTTCGCTTTTTTTTCGCCGTGCCCCCTAACATCATCTTTGTTTTCTAGCGTGTTCACCTTTAATCCTACTTTCATGCTCTCTCGGCTTAGATCTGCAATCTTCTTCTGCACTTCATCGCCATGATTGCCGAATTTTACGATGTCGCTGCGAAGCGTAATTTGCTTAGATATTGGCTGCTAATGCTACTTCAAGTTGATTGGTCCTTTAATTTTTTGAAGATATCGTACAAATATTCAATAAATAAATACCATTCCGGACGTTTTCTGCATTGGTGCTTTGGCTGCATTTCTTAAAGGCGAGTAGGGTGGCTGTAGAATCATGACAGAGGTTGGCTATAGAGTATATATGCATGCGTCGTATACTCCTTCACGGCGCAAACGCTTTCATAGTGCTCGTATGTATGTCGAGTGAAAATCTTTTTCATTAGTATGAAATGCATACAGAAGGTTGTTGTATTCAGGGGATTTCTTCAGTACTCGATTTGTCAGCATGACTGACTGCGGTCTATTTTGGATCGGGTGTCCTTTTCTAAGCCCTGCCTACGGTCTTGGCTTGTGTATTAAAGTGTGGCTGTTATCCTATCCTAGATAACCTTCATAATGTTTTGTACAGTGTTCATAGCAGGCTGATTGGCCTGTATTTATTCAAGTCCTTTACGTGTTATTCTTGTGTATTAATAGAAACTGTCGCGTTCTTTTTCCATTTACTGGTTTGAGTTCGCTTACCGCAATGCACTTGACAAGCACTTGAAGTTACGTTGATTCTTCTTTATGTTGCATGCCGCACTCATTCTCCGATGGCCTTGTTTAAGGATTGCAGTTCAAGTAGCAACAAGTGGGCTATTTTGGTTTCTCGAGGAACCGGGCTCAAGAAGTCGCTTACATTCCGCGACAGCATCGCACCAGTGCAAACACCTCAGTGTCACTCAGAGACCAGTTGCTGCAGTAGAGGGTATTTGATAGTTTTGTCCATGAAGCCTTGTTAGTTTTTTCCATGTGGCAGCTGCATAAAACCACGGGTGAATGAAATATTTATCGATGTGCTGTGAGGCTCGTTCAAGAAATGGAATTTGACCCCTCTTGCCATTTCTTTCCACCTCTGTACCAGTCGGTGCATTTCAAAGGTATGTTGATATTCCGTGAGGAAGGAATGGATGTTGTGACCACATGGACGCCATTCGCTTTTAAATTTTTTTTTCCTAATTAGTCACCACAAAAATGCACGCTTGCAAGGAGCAAATCATGTTTGAAAAAGCTTCGAGCAGTTCACCGCTCAACATAAGAAGGATCAGCTTATCGCGTCTAGCCAGTTATCTTTATTAGGGCGTCGCTGTGCAAACAAGTTGTACACGCGCTTTCGTCTAGGCAAACACACGCACACGGAAAGCCACAAAGCGAGATGCAATTGGCTAAGACCACGCCAGCCCTCGTTATCTCACTGGCGTGCGATGAAAGACAGCCCCTTGTGCAAGCAATTGCCTACAGGCGGTGCCGTGGTCTAATCCCGGCCTCGAGCCGACCTGGTCATCGGGACTGTCACGAGTGTCGAGAGCCGCTGTCATTAAGGGCCGTGCCGCCGCAGCTCTTGTGGTGTCCTGCATTCCTGTCAGGGGCTTGCTCATTCTCTCACTGAGGAGCGCTCCTGTCCGGAGGCAAGCGTTTGGTTCAACAAAGCGTTATGATTCTCTTCGTTGTCAATCGTTTTACGCACGCTGTATAACACTGTGCCGAAGAGCACCAGCGACGGGAGGCCCGAAGAACGTACACGCCGGAGCGCTGGCTTTCGAACTGTAGTCCTGCGGTGTTATCACGTTCTCGGAATCTCTATAGAGACTGCCAGTTTTCGCAGAATCCTGTGCCTCGTAGTGGTAATGATTGCTAAGATTTTAGGTGCCAAAAGCACGATGTGATTATCAGGCACGCCGTAGTGCAGGGCTCCGGAATTTCTTACTGTCTGCGGCTCCGCAATGACCCCTGAAAACGTACAGTGTACGGGCCTGTAGCATTCTTGCTTCGGTCGACAATGCGACAGCTACGATTAGGATTCGAACATGCTTCCTTCGGCAAAGCAACGCAGCACCATGAACACTTTGCCAACGCGGCAGGCTCGTCGCCTCGTTGGACGGGCCAAAGGTAGAAAAAAGTTTTGAGGAGCGAAATGCCACGGTGCTTAGTTTAGCCAACACGCTAAAACGATCAAAACCTCGAGCGATATGCAGTCGAAGTAGAAGGGAACAAAGGCCCCCCGTTGGCACCGCCTTTTCTCGGGCGTCCATGCTTTCTCAAAGCACGGCTTAAAAACTGTCCAGCGGGAAACACTTGACCCGCTTGGAAGCGCCGAAGTTGTCTGTGCTTAGGGCATTATGGTTCGCGACTCCCTTCGCTCGAGCTCTCGGTGTTTGCGCTGGCGCGAGCATATTTATACTTCGCAAATTGCTGTCCCGGTAGCAGCGTCGAGCCAGTCAAATAAGAACTGTCGGCCGCCACCCGAGTCGCCAGAAGCAGTGCGCGCTTTATGAACTAAAGGGTTCGGCTGAAGGGAGGCATTCTGTTAACCGTAGGGAGCGCGCGGCCTTCTGTTTGGCTAGCGCCTTACTGAATATGCACACGAAGAGCGGGACCGCCAAATGCCACCTGATAAACCGACTGACAGAACAAATGTACGCTGTCGTTGCTCCAGAATACGGAAATACGTCGCGCGAAATGCGCGGGAACGGATGTTTTAAGAGATTTATATATAAAATCAGCGATGAAACAGGCCTTCCTGCATTCCTGGCTACTTGATTACGTTCGAAATGCACGCCGGGCATCACTGTCACTGTGCACACTGCGACCGGAGAGATCGTTGCAGGACTTGAGTCAACAAGACTTCGGAGACGGCTGCTTCCCATGGCGCATGCAGACTCGCCTCCTCCTAGCACCCTTCCCGGATAATTCTTTTTTTTTTTTTTTTGCCTCCACTAAAAGGCGGCACAGCGAGCGGCCACGCTTAGCCGATAACTTCGATCGCTCACTTGGCCAACATTTTTATTTGT
The DNA here is from genome assembly GCA_013339685.2 of Hyalomma asiaticum. Taxonomy (NCBI): domain Eukaryota; kingdom Metazoa; phylum Arthropoda; class Arachnida; order Ixodida; family Ixodidae; genus Hyalomma; species Hyalomma asiaticum. The sequence goes on from CM023491.1 coordinate 66,143,883, forward strand.
GCGTAAGCTTTCGGGCGCATTCGATCTCCCCTGGCGCGCATGGCGTGCAAACAGTTTGTGCACGTAGTCAAACACGAAGTATTGCCGTGCCCTGAGAGACATGCGTTTAACTTACGAAGTGTGCAGCATCTCGTATTTCTAGTCAGATCGCAGAGCTTCAACCGCACGCTCTGTGAGCGCCTTGCAGGAGCCATAACGTGCAATAGTGTTAGAGCTCAAAGCTTATTCTTTTCTTGCCCCGCCACGGTGGTCTAGTGGCTAAGGTACTCGGCTGCGGATCCGAGGGTCGCTGGATCGAATCCCGGCCGCGGCGGCTGCATTTCGATGGAGGCGAAATGTTGAGGCCCGTGTGCTGTGCGATGTCAGTGCACGTTAAAGAACCCAGGTGGTCGAAATTTCCGGAGCCCTCCACTACGGCGTCTCTCATAATCAGAACTGGTTTTGGGACGTAAAACCCCACAAAACAACAAGCTTATTCTTTTCTTGTCACCGACATCCACGTAACACACCATTCAGTGAATTACATGTGTTTTCGCTTATACTTATGCAAATTATATGATGGCAGCTTAGTGCACGAGATACCGCAGGTCAATTCCCCCTTCCTAATACCATGTTAATAAGTTTGTTCGTTTCAGGTTCGATATTTTCAAATTCTGGGCGTAAAAATAGGGTGCTACGTATGTTTCAAGGTAACCTTAAGGAAGAAATTGGGTTTCTTGTTGCGCCATTCCGAAATTCGGGATTATTCCCGTTGAATTTATGAGCTTAAATTTCCCGTTGAATTTATGAGCTTAAATTTACAAATGACGTCAATATAGCACGGGAAGCACTGCCCGTATCCTGTCAAATAAGTCTGACGTCACTGGAGTTCACTCATGCTAACAGGACGTAACTTGGTTGCCCCGAGGTTTGGTGGCTATATAGTGTATGCATCAGGAAGTGACTGCAGCATAAAAAAAAATAGAATGCCTTGGTATAAGTTCCTAGAAGCTGGAGATAAATTAGGTTTTAACCAATTTTTGTAAAACGCGCTTGGGGTCTAATAATCCGGTAAAAACCGGGTACCACTGGGAAATGAACCACACATATTTATGTTTCGACGTCTACACCAGAAACCAACGAATGGTATTATTTTTTTATTTATTTCTTACAAATACTTCAAAGCACGAGGGCATTACAGAAAGGAGTGGTTATATATATACAAATATGCAGAAATACATTTCTAAAAACACAGGTTAACGAAATGTCATGTCTTGGATGGCACTTATAAGGCTTATAATTGTTGCAATGGAGGCGTGAAGGTGGTTCCATTGTCTGCTGGTCTGGGGGATAAAGGAATCGTTATATAGGTTTGTTCGGCTAAGTGGGACACCAACCTTAAAGTTGGGGTCCACGCGTGATGAAATGTACTCAGGTTGAAGGAAAAGGTAGCTTTCTGTCTTCATTTTGATGATAAATTTTGTGAAAGAGACAAGACGAAGACATTTACGACGTAAGGACAGATCAGGCAGTTCTAGTGTGTTCTTAATTGTAGATACAAAAGCGTAGCGGGTGTAATTGGACAAAATAAACCGTTTGCATCGCCCCATTTGTAAAAATCTGTACGTTCGCAGCACTTTGTCATTGTTCTAACCTCAGAGGTTGCGACCAGCGAAATAAAAATCTCAAAACACTTTCAAATAATTGGAGTATGTATCAGTGGTACGGGATGCGTACACGACAAGGGATATACAGAGCGTAGAAGCGCTACACAGAGATCTCATAACATCCCCCACTGGCTGTCCGCAAAAAAATTAGTCTATTAAATTGTTGCGCAATATTTGAACGGAAAACTTAGTATATCTCCACCTTCATATTTAAAAGTCCCTACAGCGAGACCTGCACGCAATGCTCATAAACACACCCTTCAAGACATTTTTGCTAAACAGGCATTGAAACAGTTTTTCCCCACACACTATTTAAGAATGGAACAGTGTGCTCGAGTTTGTTTGCTAGCCAGACAGTTTTGATGAAGCCTTTGAACAACAGTTGTCACGGTGAATATCGAATTGCTATAACTGTTACATAACTTATTGTGCGAGCATTGTTGTATTGGCGCTGTTTTTCATTTCCTTGTTAAAAGAATAGCCTTAGCGAAACTGACTTATTGCATGCGGCGCCAGTATTGTTAGCAATTAAATCTGTGCCGTTCTCTTTTCTTTGTAATTCCACTCCTGCCTGGGCCAGGCTGGCCAGCAGTATCGTGGAATAAATAAATAAATAAATAAATAAATAAATAAATAAATAAATAAAAAATTTGCATGAAGATACATTTATCGTTGCATCCTAACAGTCTGTTTACGCTATTGGTCGGGGATGTGCTATTTCTTCACTTCATTTGCTTTACTGAATGTACATATATATGTTTAAGGGGCCTGTGGTTTACTTGCAATGCTCTTTGTGTGCTGGGCCAGATTCTAGCCGAAGAGCCTGTTGGTCCCAGTAGTTTCTCGGGAGCTGAATACGTCTCCAGGGTAAGTGCCATTTGCATCTCTGTGTCCCTCAGGGCAACAATGCACGGCCCACCAAAGTGTTCGAGTCACATATACTTGTGTAACATATACGTGGAGCCCGCAGGCGTCACTTCAGAGGAAATAAACCCGCAAAGAAATCTCAAATAACAAAAAGAAAGGCGACCGACCACGCCACATTGCGTCCATTGGGAGAGCACGAAACGACCTTTCAATTAGACATTAAGCATTTTGTCCTGTCTATCGACGGAACAAAAACGTCCAATTACTTAGAACCCAACACGTAACGTTGTTTGACCGCCACATCCCTAATAAAAAAACTTGGTGTTATTTTTGCCAGATATGCCACCCCTAGTGCGTGCCGTGCAACAATATTAATTTGGCTCGCATGTTCCTAGGAGCCACCACGGCACCTTTTCTGCTGCCTTTGTTCAAAAAGTGTTGCAATGCCCGTTCAAGGAAGGCAAAATCCTATGGATCAAGGAAAAGGCACTGCACCCAGCAGGCGAATATGCCGGCACGAGCATCCGCACCAATACCCTAGTCCCAGACTTCGTCGTTGCGGCGGTCTCACGAAGAAAGGTGGTCAAATAATAAAGCGAATCAAGGAGACGACTACGGAAACGAAACAGGACTTCTCGTTTCGGCTACTCAGCTACCGTTTGTTTCCCTCCGCTGCGCAGATCCGCGCGACACGGCCACCCGATCGAGTACGCTACGGTAATAACTTAAGGGGACTGACAAACGATTTTTAAAGACCCTTCTTTTTATGGCGCAATGAAAAGCTCGCCCCCTGTACTATTTTCACCTGCAGCGGTTACTTCCAAAAGCACGTGGATATTTCGCACGCAGAATTTTTCGATCTGAGAAACCTCTAAAAAAGGCAGAGTGCGCACTCTAGCAACGTTGAAAAGTGATCGCAATGCCGATAATCCGCCTCGCTTCCGGACATCGTTCTGCTTTCGCAGGAGTGAACGTAGCTGTGATTGACCACCCGCACTTGACCTGTTCGACTACTTTTTGAAATAAATAGACGGCAAGGTCAATCTACATCGGTCGCGAAAGTTGGAACGAAAAGTGGTCCGAAACCTATTGCCACAGACATCAACACCTTGTGACGATTGAAGCGCGACTAGGTGAGGAGGGGACAAATAACGAGAACGAAAAATTCAATTAAACGTTTGTTTCCAAAATCTTTAATACATACTGTCACAAAATAAATTCTTAGATTACTTTATAAAATTTTAGGTTTTCGATATATTGTTTACTGCGAAATTTTTGGTTTATTTCGAGAAACAGCGGGCGCATGCAGGCAGTGTGGTAATGTGGGCTTGTGTTTGTCTTGCGCCCAACTCTGTGTGCCTCGCCAACGGTTTTGCGCATTTTCGGGTGAAAGTGGCGTCGCTCGTTCTTGCACAGTATGTTTGCGAGTGTCGTCCGTACACAATTTCCTCGTATAAGCGTTGTTTTCCAGTCGTGACACTTGGCAGAAGGTAACCTTACCCGTCGCAGCCGTTGGGAACCGTTTCAGTGACTGTTCTTTTTGCCAGCGCACGGACAGCCTGATGTCGCCCTTAGGGACGATAAGTCAGCCAAGTTAAGCGAAGAAACGCGGCTCTGTGTGCGTCTGCAAGAGCAGCCCTTTCACGCCGGGCGTCTCACTCCATCGGTTTCCCCTTGATCTGAAAGGTGAGTTTTCGAACTATTTCTCGTGAGCCATCGTAAAGGCAGCACACGAGTTCCGAAACCGACACGATAGCTTTCATGCAAAATAGCGGTGCATCCTGTTCTCGCTACTATTGTTACAATGAGTGCAGCGGTTCGTGTGTTTGACGAAGGCCTAATTAAACAAGGAGGCGCGACGGGCGCAATTAAGAGCGCTTATCACGTGTCCCCTCATGCCCGGCCATGGTCAGAGTTAAACACGCGAAGCGCTACCAAGCTAGACTACACCGATTGTGCCTGAATGTTTTGTCAAGTTTTTCGTGTAGGAAAGCTGCCGTGTAGGTTTCGAAAAAGAGATATAGATCCTGGGTTCAGCTTTAGATTAAATTGTATACTGTGCACGTCATGTTTCGTCTCTCTGCAAAGCCATTCCACGCCAGCAACTGGCGCTGCGTTGATAACATTTGTTCTTATCTTCTGTATGCTTTTTGTACTGTGCAGGATTACATGTGGACCTTCTTCTTCGTCTGCGTGTTCGTCCCTTGTGTGCGATGCTGTGAAAGTGGTTGCATCTGTAAGTGTCCTTTTAGTTATGTTCTTAGAGTCGAGCACTGTGGCTGAGGTGTGATTCTATGCTTGTTTGACTGTTAAGTCGTGCAACGCATGATAACCTGCAGATGACTCATTTATTCTCAGTTGCTCTACCCTAGGTGTCGTGGTAGGGTTCATTTCACCCACACGCTTTAAACAATGTAGTTATTTAGAGCAGCATAAACTGGCACATTTGTAGCTTCACTGTAGCATGCGTAGGGGCAAATTATATGGTCATGAAAATATCTAAGTGGTTTTGTCTTCTGCGTGCATAGCTTGGTTCCGGATCCTTGTTATTACCACATAATCAGCATTCATTTAGCTGCCTCTATGATTTTATCTTTCATGTGCAGAGGCAACTCCTCAAGAAGCTCCAAGATGTGCATCTGCGGCATCCACTTCCAGTCAAGACGTGCAGAACCCCGGCAACAATGGTGGCAACAGCGCAGCAGAAATTGAAATTCGATTTACAGCAAGTGTGTGGTACTTTTGCTGTGTTAATAGGGAATAGTAAATTTCCAACAGTATCATTTCTCATTCTATATGCAGGCACACCTTCACAGCCGTCACCAGCTGCCCTCCGTTGTGCACGGAACTGCTATTGTCATGAGGAGCAGTCTTTTGGTGAAGAACTGCTTTTGAAGCAAGGTTACTTTCTACCGTAAACATTTTAACAGGCTTGTCACACAAGAAAGGAAAGTGATGATTTTGCACCCTCTTCAAATTAAATGTACAGAGACAAGTTTACCAGTTCCTTTGGATGAGACATGCCCATCTTCACCAGAGGCGATTATTCCGGAGGAGCATGGTCATCGCTACGAGTAGGATTAGTGATTTTTTCCTGATCTGTAGCTGTATGCTTACACTTCTCGAAAGCCTACTTTATTGATCAGCGTTAGAGTGTAAAAAATCGTAAAAATAGTGTATCTTTATTGAAATTTTGTTTAAGATGTTAAAGCTCTTTTCAAGGCTGAGGAAAATGGCACAGCCAAGGACAATGAAGTATTAGGGCATAAAGGCTTATGCGTACTGTCTATCCCGTATACGTAATTTTTCCTGTGTTTAAAACTATTTCTCCTTGTATACAGAATTGAGGTGCTGTATTGGCATTTAAATATTCTGCTGGAAAAAAATACGCCTGATGTGCAATTATTTCAGCGTCTGCTTCGATTTATCTTTCTGAGAGCATCTCTGGCGTACAGAAGAAAATAGTCGTGGAAGCAATATGCGGAGGTGAGTAGAGTAGTGGCCTAACAGATGCTGCACAATTAGAGGTGCATAGCATTTGTACTGCGTTTGGTGTAAGGTATCTACTTTCTTTCTTCCGCAAGATTACACTTTTCCCATTCATTACTAAGAAATAAACAAATTGTTTTAGAAGTGTCTTAGCATGTTTTTGAAAGCATTTACGTTTTATAACAACAAACAAGCCACTGTTTGTTAGCGCGGCTGCTGTCATTGTTCGGATCACGCGACGCAATAATTTATATGCCCTCATGATGGCTGAATGATTCTGATGAAAATGCGGCGTTACAGATAGGAGGGATAACACAGCACCTATTGCCCAATATTTTTCCATGCGTTAGAAGTTTGTCAACCTTCAGCAATTTTGATCTAACTCGCTCAACATTTCATACTATTGCAGAATTACAATTCCTGGTTTCTGGAAGTTTTATTCGATGAAGTTATTATAGGCTTTTGAAGTTGTGATTGAGTTTCCCTAACACATCATTGGGCGGATATTTTCTAACTAGGTTAGACACGAAAGAGTAACGTTCTAAGTTAAGTAGCTGATCCTAGTATTTTCTGATGAGAAATTTCTGCTATTGATTGCTTATGTGTTTTTTCTCAGCTGGACACACATGCTTCGGAGCCAAACGGCCCCGTTGGAGCATCCAGCACTAGCATGGCGGGCATGTAGTGTTCGCTTGCGAGACTGTCGCCAAGGCACCTTTCTGTGGGCAGCACGGGCCTTTCACATCAATGTATTTGTCGATTCATGTTGCCAGTATTGAGCTGCTCAATGATGTAGTGTAGGAAGGTGAAAAGTTGCAGCTGACGGTGAAGTTCGTTTTTATTTTTGGTTAGAGATAAAACTAAGTGTTAAGTGGCTACCAGGGAAATAACTGATATCAAGTTATATAGCAAGTTCCTCCGTGACAATAATATTTATGTGGAAGAGCAACTAAGATTGCACAGTAAATTCCCCGAACAAAATCATGAAATTTCTGCTGAAGTATACCTTGATGTGTAGCAGGTAAAGTTGAAATTATAATTCTATATTTCAGGATGGATCACTGGTGTACTTTCCTGATTTTATGGTAGCGTTATTTTGGTCGTGTAACACTAATATTTTTACGAATGTTTAAGACAAACGAAATAACACAGCGGCCTATTAACTGCGCCTACAGAAAGTTCTTTGTCTTTCCTCTATGGAGCTATCACCTGTTTTACTTTTATTGATAGCTGACTTAAAAGTCAGTTTTTTAATACAAATTGGGCTTGAATTTGCTTTTTGCTTACAGTACCATAAAAAATGGCCGTAGGCAAAGCAGCATCAACAATATGATTAGCGTTGATAGGCTTTACTTGGGTATACCAAAATTATCTACTTGATTGATTTTCTATAGGGCGGTTCAAAGAGCATAGAATGTGATTTTAGGCCTTCTGTGTTTCCTTATTGTGCTTATGAAGTATCTGTTTCCCCTTGAGTGTATCGTGCTTACATGTTGTTTCTTTTTCGCTGTCTCATAAACCTCGACAGTTTCCCTAACGGAATCCATTTTTCCTTAGCGCCACCCAGTGTTTCTATTACTGAAGATAAAAGAGAGACGGACCGGCTGCGAGCAAAGCTTTGGAAGCTTCAACGACAGGCACAGAGGACCAGGAAGCGACTGCAGCGACAATGCAGCATGCTGTCCACTTCTGATATAGTTGAGGCGATCTCCAGCTGTAGGTCGTGAAATAATTAGCAGCCAATTTGTAAATTAGTTCTTAACTTGTGCACTTCGATGTTTCTCTGGTGTTTTTTTTTCTATGCGTTATATATTTTGGTGTAATAACCAATACAACTGCAATATTTTGCCAATAAAATACAGCTTGTATTTCAAATCTGTCTTTGTTGTCTTCCTAGTTTTTTGCCGGCTGGCATTATGTGGCCGTCATAGCCGCAATAAAAGAAAAAGAAAGGAAAAGAACGCGCAGCTATAAAAATAATTGAAAAGCGACGCCTGCACAAAATATTTCGTAATGTCGCGCCATGTAGCATTAAAACGTGACGTCGTTTCCGCTTCCGGTTGTGACGTCATTTTTTAGTTGTCCCCCTGCATACTTAGATGGCGACAGTTGCAAAGACTAGCCACCTTCTTGACACATGGGCTTCTACGGAAGTTACGCTACCAGTTTACATATACCTTGTAGACGGTGCGACGAGCTGGCATTGTTTGCCAGGCGGATCTTGTATTTGTAAGGCGTTCTTTCGCATGTCCGCGCGTACTTCATAAATGGCCGGGCTCCGACGCTGCTACTCTGGCCGTAGCCGAGCCAAGCCAGGCCAGCTAGATCCGAAACCACGCTTTCGCACGTGACGGCAAAAGCGTGCGGTAGCAACGCGCGCTACAAACGAAGGGTTATCTGCGCATTGTAAGTGACAAAAAGCTTATAATATCAAAAGTTTCATGCCAGTCGACACTACTAAAACAGATAAAATATTGCGTAATTTTAGAAGGTCGCGGGATCGGGAATTTTAGAGGGTCGCGGGATCGAATCCCGGCCGCGGCGGCTGCATTTCAATGGAGGCGAAATGCTGAGGCCCGTGTGCTGTGCGATGTCAGTGCACGTTAAAGAACCCCAGGTGGTCGAAATTTCTGGAGACCTCCACTACGGCGTCTCTCATAATCAGAGATGATTTTGGGACGTTAAACTCCACAAATCAATCAATCGATAATACTGTAGTCAGTTTTCCTTTCCTGCGAAATATTTTCACGGCTTGACCTTTTAGTTAAGTGTTTTGATTTTGCGTCTCGTACCTGTCCTACTTGGACTAATTCTTGGTGTGTAGCGCGATGAAAATAATATATTGAGTAAACACTAATAATAAACACGAACGTCAAGCCGGTGGTATAGCGAAGGCTGCCAACACAGATTACGAGCTCTGCTGAAGTGTAAAACAAGTAAAAAAAAATAGCACATTCAAAGCGGAGCGGCCCCAACACCAGTTTGGGCAAAAAAAAAACAAAGACTTTTTTTTTTAATTACTGCTGCTCAAATACAGCGGCTCTAAGGGATGAAATCCCACGGTGCACAGCAATAGAAGGTATACACACACTGCAGAACGAGATGGCACAGACGCCGTGGGTATGACGAACGAATATTTTTCTTTTCTTAAAGCAGAATATATTTACTCTCATGCTATATCGCTGGCAAAGGTAGGCGGCGTGTTGTTAGCAGCAGATAGTTCTTAACCCGCGTTCGGGAGGCTGAAATTAAATTCCACGCTGCAGTAAACACCCGTCAACCTCCACGAGGACGCGCCAAAACAAGTGAATTTCTTTCACCTCTGTCGTATAAGCACCTATTCGTGCATCTTTGCACCACACTGTGACGTGCTTATTCTCTGTAGTTGTACGATGGAACTGCAGATGCTCTCATCAGAAAGAGGCTTCCAAGTCGTGCACTCAGTGGAAAGCGGTTCGTTCTTTTTTTTTTTTTAATATAGCTGCGCATCCTGCCTAACTTTTCTTGAAGTTCACGCTTACTGATGGGCCTTATCTGCAAACAAGAATCCTCGACTAATTATATTTTTTCTGGCAATACTGTTTCTTGTTCAGACGTGAGGGGTGACGCGCATCGCGACCAATTTGATTAGCAAGAGCTGGCGCCCATTTTAATTCAAAAGAGAAGTATGGCACCGTTGCGAAAAGCCAGACGCCGCGCCTGTGCGAAAGTATAGTTTAGAGTGTTGTAATTAAACGGCTGCGTGCTTGGTTTTCACAACATCCTGCGCTTTTTACTTAGAACCAGAGGCGATGTCCCGCGGAGAAACGGTAGAGAGCTCTCGCGTGGACCGACCATGCGCACCGGCCTAAGGCAAGAGGGCTATCTATTGTTTTCGCGCTGTGGAATGCAATAGCCAAATCTGCGAATGGTTAAACTCGTTACGGGTCGATCTTGTGCGCAGTGGAGTGAGACATTCAGTGCGAAACGGCACCTTAGAGCACGGTTGTGGGACGCTAAAATTGTGTTATTGTATGCAGAGCTTCTGTAAATTATTCGTGTTGACGATATATTCTTCAAAGTGCCTAGGGGTTCATAGCTATCGCTTAAGCAACGTGAAGCCGAAAGCAAAGTAGTTTAATAATATAAATTGAAAGAAAAAAGCCTGGGCATGTTGGCAATTAATTTTCATAGCGCAGAGTCAAAGAAGGTAAAAAATAGGACTTGATGCGGACACAGCGCTAACTTCCCGTAAATAGTTTATTCTCCGAAGATGAATATGCATGGCCACAGCAGCACGCGCAGGCACATTTATTCAGAAATGTATGTACATTTGACGCATCATACGAGTCGTTATGCTGGGTATGTATGAGACAAAGAGGCAATAGCGAAAAAGAGACTTGATTATATTCAACCGTGACCTAATTTAATAATGCCATCTTTGTCGAGCCACGCCAGCGCATTTTGTTTTAAAAATCGAAATCTTTTTGAAAGATCATTTGAAGTCATTAAGAGCGTCAGCGCAGCCTCAATCGATCTCTCCAAAAAGAAAATAGAGAAAAATATATCTTTTAAACAAAATGCACAGGGTGAATCGACGAGAATAACGTTCATAAACCCTTTCTTAACTGTAAACAAATTCTCTTTGAAAAGTATAAAGTTAAATAAAGTCTTATACGTTTCACTGAAAGCTTCAATGACCTTGGCATCTGCAAGAAAGACACAACACTGGCACAAGAAATTACGTAGCGCTGGGGAAGTACATTTGCGTGATCACATGTGGCGCTCACCCGTATGGCGCTCACCTTTCGGTCAACTACGATTTTCTATACTTAGGTGAAGGCAACGTAGTTTTACTTTGCACGACTGACTTTCTCATCCTTATTTGCACCCACCTTTCGCCTGGGTAAAAGCTAGCCCTATCGCAAAGCTAGCCTAGAGATACGAAGCTTTTCCGCTAAGCTCTGGTGCCTCAGCAAGGGTTAGGGTACGTGGAGTACAACTGCCGGGAAAATGGCAGAAAGAACAGCGCCGTATATAAACTGCCAAAAAGGAAAGAAATATCGCCGCATGGAACAGAAAAAGAAAAGGTGATCAGAAGCGAAAAGTTCATAAAAGACCAAGGTATTGGGCGCGCTGGTGCCTGTCAACGTGCAGGTGGCCCTAGCGAGCCAGGAAGGCAGGGACAGTTTACTTGGCCGGTATAGGAGGGGACGCGACGGCAGCTCGACAGGCCGTACATCATTCGACGCTCAATTACAGCACGCTGAGCAAATATTGATTCTTCGCGCCCACCGGGGCCCACACCCCGCTGGATTTTTTTTTCCCCGGCCTTAGCGCGTTCTTTAACTCTACAAAATAGCTCCTGCCTTCCTGGTGCTCGTCGTAAGCTCCCACTGCGGGACCTGCGCTTTTCGGGGGGGAGTGAGGCCTGATACATTTTGTTTTTTTTTTCTGCTTTTGACTGGCATTCGAAAGTGGAAACACTCAAGGAAGATTTCATGTTCTGCTGCACGCTTCGCTGCGCGTGGGGTAACACTTTTTTAACGCAGCCGTCTCATGCACAAGCCCGTAAAAATGATTTCCTGGCGCAGTTAACAGCCAACATGAAAGGAGTATGGGAACGACTCAACAGCTTCAAAAATCCGGCGTATCCAAAGCATAGTGACAATCGATGTCATTTGATGTCATTCGATGGCATGGATAAATAGATGGTTGTTTCCTGAAAATGAAGTTCTTGAAGTTTGCGCATTGTAGTGTCCTTCTCATGTCCTTGTCTCCTAACGCCCAACATGTTCTCGGATTCAAATTACCAACAAGCCCAAAGATTGGCAATGCTAACACTCGAAGCAACCAGTGAGGAAACCGTTTCTGCCGCATTCTTTCGCCATTCATCGAATTACCACGATTGGATAAACGTGTTTATGCAAATCGAGTAGGTGTGTTTTTAACTTGAGATAGCCAGGCACATCAACAGCATGCAGTTTGGCGACTTAAATGTATCGCGTGGTAACACGTAACATGAGTACACATTTTATTGATTGATTGATTGATTTGTGGGGTTCAACGTTCCAAAACCAGCTCTGATTTGGAAGACGCCGTAGTGGAGGTCTCCGGAAATTTCGACCACCTGGGGTTCTTTCACGTCCACTGAAATCGCACAGTACACGGGCCTCTGGCATTTCGCCTCCATCGAAATGCAGCCGCCGCGGCCGGCACTTTAGTGCACTGACGTCTGCTTTGCCGATGGGAAACGCCATGTCTTACATGACACGTATGTGACGTCAGTGTTCCCCACCGAGTCAAGCAAGGATGGACAAAAGATACCTGATAGCAGCACACATGCATCGTTTCTTACATTGCCATAAAGATGGTTAACTACACACGGCGATTGTTCCGCGTGGCGAGTGGTATCACGTCTGCATGCCACGGCGTGGAACTGGGTTAGAATCCTGCCACCCCCCCTCCCGACACACACACACGCACATACACCGCCTTTCTTAGTGCGTGGTAGGTTACGTTCGGTCTTGCAGCTTGTTTGTCTGTCTGTCTTTTTGTTACGTTTAGATTTTGCTTGCAAGTTTCAACAAGCGTTAGTTACGTGCCGGTTTGCCCATGCCGAGTGCGTGTTCATGAAATCAATACTTATAGTTATAGATTAACGTAAACTGTAACGTTAAAATCTAACAACCTGTGGCGCATACCCGCTTAGACTGGGCTGAGCACTGCTGTATGAGCCCCCTGTGTTCGTGTTACCGTTACACGTGTTGTACATGGCAAATATGTGACGTTAGTGATCTCAGATCTAATCATTCATATTTGTCATGCATTGCTACCTTACCATCCTAACTTTCGTGTACACAAAGTAAACGAGATTACAGGGAGAGCAGTGACACGTAGGCGGCTGAGATAGATAGATAGATAGATAGATAGATAGATAGATAGATAGATAGATAGATAGATATAGATAGATAGATAGATAGATAGATAGATAGATAGATAGATAGATAGATACGATGAAACTGACGTATGTTCGTCAAGCAATGTTTTGCATTTAAAAGAAATTATCACCAAACCTGGGCAGTATTCCCAATATTCAGTACACTGCATGCTCTCAGGTTCCCGCTACAGAGCTCCTATTCTAGTTCATTCTTTCTGCATCTAGGGACGGAACGTCTGAAGGTCGTGGCGATTGTGAGAACCGCTTGCGCGTACCGCAAGCCGTGTTGCCAGCGTTTTAAAGGGCTCTGAATGCGAAATCCCCCGAAAATAGGAATAACTCCCGATTCTTTGCTCTTGATGGGACACTAGAAGTAGGAAGGCCGCTGTGAAATTGGGAAACTTGCAGTTCTTTTTCAGCACGCAGTGGCACCAGCCGTAAGGAAATGTCGTGCACCTTCAGGCTGTTCTCTAAAACGCCTTCTGGCACGCTCTAAACTCGGCTGTCATCATTGAATAGTCTAAAGCACTGGGTGGATTAGACGAGCGAGTTCGACGCGCCCAGTCGGAAGTAGTGGCTCGGAGGTAGCCGTAACACGTTGATGCCAGATGATGATGTGGCAAAAATGTTGGCGCTTTGAGGCAAAGCAATTTATTGATGTTTGTAGCTTAATGGAACACAGCGCTTGGACTCTTCGTGCGATGTTGTACGAAAATGCACGCCGTGCTGGAGCGACCACGCGCGCAACGCAGCCCAACGCTCGCTACGGGTAGAACCGAACCTCTATGATAGCTTCGAGTTGTTTCAATAGTGCTGGAAACTGCAAAGCGTCGGCGCCAATGTGGTTCCCGTGACGTAAGTACACAAGGCTAGGACGACTGCTACTTACCTGTCATCACCGGCATGCGGCATAATCCAGAACGCCACCTCCTCAACGCCCACACCGCGTTGTACGCGACCCTGATAGTCAACCGGGGCGTCTAATAGTGGCACATGCACCTCGGCGTCAGTATGACCCGGCGGCTTCTTCGTAGTGAGTATGGGAGTGTGAGCCGTACGGGATTCTTCCTTTCTTTCTTTCTTTCTTTCTTTCTTTCTTTCTTTCTTTCTTTCTTTCTTTCTTTCTTTCTTTCTTTTTGCTCTGTCTGGTTCTTACGTGTGACTAGTACTCGTATAAAGAGTGCGTATGAGCCACACGTGGTCGCGATTTTAACCTGCAATGCACTATTTATTTATTTATTTATTTATTTATTTATTTATTTAAACATACTGCGGACCAACATTGTGGTCCAAGCAGGAGTGGCAAAAGAAACGTCAAGTGAATTTGATACGGCAAAAAATAAGAATACATGACTTTGTTGCAAACAAAAGAACACAATCGTCAGTACACTAAAAGAGGCATCACATCTGTGAAAAAAAAAAAACAAGATTACAATATATGGGAACGCTAGCCACCAACAAGCTAATTTTCCAGTGATGTAAAAAAAAACATCAGTAAATAACACAAACATCAGTACGCTAAAAGAAGCATCACATTTGTGGAACAACAGCATTAGAACATATTGGAACGCTAGACACCAAAGATAGTTTTCCAGTGACATAGCAAAATTTTCTGCGTTAAAAATCTCCTGAGGCAGTGAATTCCAATCTGTGACTGTCCTGGGAAAGTAACTCTGTTTGTAAGCATTAGTTCCTGCAACTATGGGCGCCGATGATCGGTCATGTTTACGACGGGTTGTCCTAGTAGTAGCTGGTTGGACACAACATGGTACATTTATTGTAATTTTTCCTGACATCATTTTATGTAAAAACGTTAAACGGCTCAACTTTCTCCTTGTTTCAAACAAAGGAATCTTATGCAACTGCATTAATGTACTAGGTGAGTCGAGTCTTCTATACTTATTAAAAATAAATCTGATTGCCTTACGTTGTACCTTTTCAAGAAGCGTATTGTCCTTTTTTGTAAAAGGATCCCATATGACTGCAGCGTGTTCAAGCTTAGATAAAATGAAAGTTTTATATCCCAAAAGCTTTACGCTTGAGGGAGCAGGTTTTAATTTTCTTTTTAAAGACCATAATTTACGGATCGCTTTTGTGCAAATATCTTTTATGTGTGGTGTCCAAATAAGGTTGCTGCTGAGAGTAATGCCTAAATATTTATATTTATCCACTTGTAACACTGGACAGTCATGAAGAATGTAGGGGAAGATGACGGGCTGTTTCTTCCTCGTAATGCGTAGCAGAACAGTTTTATCAGAATTCAGCACCATATCCCACCTACTACACCAATCATCTATTGCCATTAGTGCTGTCTGTAAAACATTTTGATCGGCTGCAGAGGATATATTTTTGAACAAAATGCAGTCGTCTGCAAAT
The DNA here is from genome assembly GCA_013339685.2 of Hyalomma asiaticum. Classification (NCBI taxonomy): domain Eukaryota; kingdom Metazoa; phylum Arthropoda; class Arachnida; order Ixodida; family Ixodidae; genus Hyalomma; species Hyalomma asiaticum. Next base: position 66,159,180 of record CM023491.1, read on the forward strand.
AATCTAATGCCTACATCCTGGGGCACAACATCGACCAAGTCATTCACATAGATTAGAAATAAAAGTGGACCCAGGACACTTCCTTGGGGAACACCAGAGCTGACATGGAGCACCGCTGACTCGGAGTTTTTTATTGCAACAAATTGCACACGACTAGAGAGGTAAGCAGCGATCCACTGGATAATAAACCTTGGTAGCCCTAGTTGCTGCAGTTTGTGCAACAACTTCCCATGAGGCACCTTATCAAATGCCTTGCTGAAATCTAAGAACAGTACATCGACTTGTCCTGCTAGGTCCAAATGTTTTAATATCCTCCTGGTGGTATGTCTCTTTCGGAAGAAGGACATGCTCTGGTGTCGTGTCTATCGCATACAATGCTTAACATGTCTGTTTATTTTTTGGTTGTTGGTAGAGATATTAAAATAAGTTTCCTCCCCGGTCCTCTCGGGAAGGGAATCGCAAAGTGCTGCACAAGCAAGAAGGACGTCACTGGCCCCTCGGGTAACTGAAAAGGGAGTTATACAGCTCGTGATCCATCCGGGCTCTACAGCAGGTAAGAACGACAGCCTTGGCGCATCGAATGCGGCGTCTTTATAGCGCTGATAGTCGGGAACCAGTGCAAGCAAACACACGCAATAACAACGCCCTCGAAGCAAGTTGACGTTGGTGTTTCAGGAAGCCCTACTCATTTAAGGACATTAGTGAAGCCGCTTTCAGCAGAGGAAGCCTCACTAGTGTAGCAAAGACCAAACAAAAGGATACCGCGGCTTCGCTTATGTACACGGCCATGTACGCGAAATACTTTTTTTTTCTGACCGCGCATGGTATTGTGGTCTTGTTGCCTCTTGTCCTTGTTCCCATATGTGCAGTCACCTTACCGTGGTTGTTGTTTTTGTGTGTAAGGAGATATCATCAGATTAAAATAACTAGAATGAACTTTGTAAGAATGTTTCCCGACAGTTCAGAGTTCATGAGGTCTAGTTAGTAGTCTCACCATGCTGGTCTGTGGCTACGGCAGTCGGCTGCTCATCCGAAGGTCGCCGGATCGAATCGGAGCCGCGGCGCTGCATTTCGATGGAGGGGGGTGTTGAGGCCCATGTACTGCGCGATTTCAGTCGAAATTTGCCGAGCCCACAACTGCGATGTATCTCATAACCACATCGGGGTTTTGGGTCGTAACACCCCGGAAATAAAAGGGTTAATTCATAAACTCAAGAACAAAAGTTTCTACGCCTTGAGGTGGCCCAAATAGTTCTTTTCTTTACCAGCCAGATTATATTGGTTGAAATTAAAGAGTCAATCTTCAGTGCGCATGTTTGAGCAATGTAATGCACTGAAGCAGTTGCACTCATTATGTCATTGCTCTGCTAGATGCAATTTTAGATTTTTGCAAACGTCATGGTACCGGCAATTTTGCCCTTCACTCTACATATTACATTTCAGCCAAAAGCTATTGCGTCCACTCCGCCCATCAATCTGCCGTTTTTTTTTTCTTAAACGCATCTTATGCCATGTCTTCGCAACGCCTCCCAAGTCCAGCCGTATAACTTTATTACTATTACGATCATGCTGACAATAATTTAGGCAGCAAGCGTTTTTGTGAAAGTCAAGCCAGGCTTGAGCACTCGTTGATGATGCCCCATCATATAGGTCTGGCTTAGTTAATGTCATTCGCGGTGTCGAAGAACCGTTAAGACCTGTCTGCGTTTTAAGCTTCAACAGACACTGCTGCCGCTTGTCGTTTTCTTGTTGCAAGTGCACAAGGACGTTCAGTGTGCTGCTTTCTTCATTAAAATTTGTCTCTGCACTTGCGAAGCTTCCCTCCGATGAGCATCTTCACTTCGCAACCAAGCAGTGTGCGCGTAGTTCCTTCAACTCATTTTGAGTACGAGGTGACCGGTAACTCACAAAAGGCACTAGGCTGCCGAACAGTCAAGACTCGCACGAACAGGTGGACTTTCCGGGATAGCGACGCTCACCGCCTCGACACCATCCACATGGCTTCCAGCGGCGTCTGTGCACATTGTTCTTGGAAAATCGCAACTGTTCAGTCGCGTAATACGTGATCCTGCAGTAGATTGTGCCAAATTTGTAACGACACCGACAGATAAGGAGCCATTACGGTCGATATTACTGTTTATTCTGCCCCTTCCTGTTGCTATATTTTTGTCGTTGTAGCATTTACTATGGCACATACCCATACGGAGGATTGGCCAAGATGCGAAAAGTATAAAGGGTTACCCACGAAGTACTGTGAAATGCTAATCAAAATGAAATAATCTGAATGAATTTAATAGTAAAGAGCACGGGATTTAAGATGCATTCCTGTGACAGTGTCCTAATGGCTCCCAAAGCAAGAATATTGGAAACAGAGAAGACCAACCCTATTTTATGAAAAGGAATCTTGCAACGTGCGTTTTCGTAATGAAGAAAAACGACTGCATTTTATGAAATGATGATCTATAGATCCGATCACAATATGAACACAAAGGTGACGTGGTGACACCAGTTATGTACACATAAACGTTTAGTTTTGAAGTTCGACAACGCAATTTCGTAAAAGCAACTTCAAGTTTTCTGGAGGAGAATGCATGTGTATTCCAATGGGAATAAAAGGTATCGATACTCATTTAAATCAATTCTTAATGAATTACTTGATTCTTGCCTGTCCGCCATTCCATTTATTATAGTTCTTTTGTGACCAGACACCCATACCAATCTAATTACCGTTACATGACTATAGGCACAAAGAAATGAAAAGTACGTAATATGCGTGAATCAGTGTTTGCAGTAACAACAGTACATAAAAATAAAGCTGCTACATTGAGCCGCCTTTATTCATCCATGAATTTGAGTCGATGTAGGACATGGCTAGCACCTTAAATGGGAAAATCTTGCAGCTGGCTGCATAAGTGTAGGCGGATTGTGAGTGTTAACGTAGCTATGGCATGCAGCGGGGCGTCACAGAAACGTGATGAGTTGTGCCTGTATGTTACACCATAATTTCCTATAAAATACTAGAAGGAAATGTGCGTCTAGGGGAGTTTCAAAGGCGGTTGAGCCAGCATGGGTAGCATGTGAATGATGGGTATTGCATGGATTTAGCTAGAATTCGGGCTTCTGGCTTCATACAGCTTTGCGACTAAACAAATTGGTCGTTAGTCGTTACCGACACAATTAGGCGTTGTAATTTGAATAGCTTATGCCATGTTTTCGCAACGCCAAAGTTGCGGACGTGAGCAGGTACTTGTTGCTGCGGGGGGAGGAGGGGGGGGGGAGGGGTAGCTTCCAAACAATCTGCTCGTGGTATATATATCTTGGAAATACACTGTGTACGCAGCACTAGTAAGCAGGACGAAGAAAGTATGCTGATCCCCCATCCAGCTCGACGCGAGCGACGGCGTTAAACAGTGTAGTCACTTTTGGAGCAACAAGCCTTCGGTGAAATGCACTACGTGTGCGGCGCGGGTGGTGCGGGGTGGGAGGGGGGACACATGCGACAAGAGCAACGCCTATACTTAGCATATGTGTTCCAAGATATGTGCCACGAGCCGATTTTTTGGAAGCTTTCTTTCTTGTAATTAGTCACGCTGACACCTACACCCAACTCCCCCCCTCTTTTTTTGCGAATAGTCTGCTCATTGCGAATAATCTGTTAATCATAGTCGAACATGCGTGCACTACTTTCGTATGAAGCTCAACTCTTTATCTGACAAGTGCTCCGGCAGGGTAGTAACACAGTCCGAACCTAATAGAGAAATCGTTTCAGCCTCTACTCCCGCGTGAGTGAGTCTGGCGCCACTTTTGCTGACAACTTTGCGAAATGGGGTTCCAGCTGCAGGAACAGCATGCATTGATAACTGTAATGAATAAGAGCGGACTGTTCGTCACGCTTGTCGTGCGTGTCGTGCGAAGAGAAAAAGGACACTGGAGAAACGTAGCCCTTAAATTTATCGGACCAGGAAAAGGGGCACAACACACAAGTCAACACAAAGTAGCGGACGGCCGACAGTTAACATAGAGTTCAAATACCTCACTGTGCACAGTACGGACGGGACGCCGAACCATCCGATGTGCAGGGGTTCGTAGCGGGTGACGGTGATGGTATGGAGCAGGTCGGCGTTCCATGTTGAGCGCGGAGGTGGCGACGGTTCTTGGTAGCGTTGTCGGGACGCCGAAGGTCTGCATCCAGGAAGCGGTTCTAGATGCAGGATTGGTCAGCCTGCCCAGCGACAGCTCGCGCTCGAGCCGCGATGCTCGGCGCAACCCTGACGATTAGCCAGGCCACGAACGCTGCTGCGCTGACAGCTGACCTTGGACACGCCTCAGCCGCGGTCCGCAATGCCCGCGGCAAGGAAAAGCACAGCAGGCCAGGCCACGCGCCGAGCTGCAGTACTCGACGCGCTGACTGGAACGCCGCCTCGGCTGGTGGTCGGGCGGCAGCACGACGGACGGCCGCGTTTTCTGGCTGGGGCCTGGATCGTCGGCGTCCGATGCTTCGGCCTGCTGGCTTCCGTCTGCCGGTGCCTCGGCTCCCCTCCGGCCACCAAGCAATTCGCCACGTACCGCTGATACGTGGCCGAATCAGGGCGCACCACATCATTGGACGCCCACATATGGCAACAGCTGATTCGCTGAGCTCAGGTGCGCACAGCTGACGCCAACAAACTTCGTTTCGCACCACATCGTCGTCGTCGTCCACTTCACTCATCATAGTAACCAACCATCACGTGCTGTTTTCTATACATGCCGCGCATGTCCTTGCAGATTCAAGCACCGCTCGAAGTCTGCCCAATATGCTGTTTGCGACGGGATAGCGCAATAGTGTAAGGCACATTAGTAGTGCAGGCAACAGGCAACGGATTAAATATCATTGCGCTTCTTTTTGCAGCTTGTTGCACCCTATCACTCCTTTTATTGCAGTGTTTGATGAGCATCGGTGGTGCTGAAAACAAACCTTAACTTTCGAAGCCTCGCGCGACTTAGAGCAAGCTTCGCAATTTTCTTTCACGGCACTTCCTGCGCCATCCTTGTTACGCTCCATGCTTCAGTAAACTTTAAGCGGGTTAAAGTTATTGACGGAATAGTTCACACACAGATATGCTGTGGCTTGCAAAAGCTCCCACTGCCAGGCACCGAGCAAGCCTAGCGTTCCTACATTCTTTTTTGTTTCCTCCATTCTTTCCTACCACGTCCAGCGCTGTAAGTAAATCAAAAGCAAGGCCTCATCTTTAACGCAGCAAAAGTTATTACTGAAGCCAATCAAGAATACACGTACGGGAGCACTGCATATGCATATAGGACAACCACAGCGAAGAGGCACAGCACACTTCGCTGTGGTTGTCCTGAATGTTCGCGCTGCGTTTCATCGTACGTAAGGAGACATGTATCAACTAGGCCCAACAGAAGCTTTATATGCAAATCGACATAAGCGAAAGCAGTACATTGAATGGGCAAGTTGAAAAAACACTATCACCGTCGTCATATTCATCGACTTCACTAGTCCTTCAATGGCAATTAGATAACGCCAAATAATTATTAATGCACCTTGAACAACCGATATTGTTCTTTCACTCAGCTGCCTGTTTTCAGAAGGCTGTTGGAGGCCCCATATTGTTGCCACAGTAACTGTGCAGTAGAAAAGAATGAACCACGAATACCACCAGAAAAGAAGCTTACGAATCACAACTCTTCCCGAAATTTTATGCCTTTTTTGTGTCACACTACGAGTTGGCGGAAAGAAAAGTAAAATGTTCAGGCTTCTTGACTTTGAGTTTCAGGTTTTGTAACTTTGAGCTCCGCCACGGTGGTCTAGGCGCTACGGGACTCAGCCGCTAATCAGAGGGGGTTTCAGCTGCTACACAACATAACGGAAATTGATACCCATTGGATCCTACCCGCAGAAAGGACCCATATGCCACAAGCACACTGTACAGCGTCCTAATACTCTTTTAATACTAATTGCTTCGAATATTTATTTTGTTCTTCTAGCAAATAAATAATGAATTCATTAAGACCCATAGTGACTATTAATCTTCCTTAAATAAGTTTACAAGGACAATTTAGGAAGATTTCCTTGCTTTGCCAGTGACCTCAGTGCGATTATATAGCCATTAAAGCATACTATATTTCTGAGCATATTATAATGTGTATTATATGCGTATGTTATCGCTTTTTATTGTCGATATTTTTTTCGGACTAAATGCTGTGCGTATGCTTTCTTTCCAAGCAATATATTCATACAGATGCATGATGTTGCGCGTCTATTATTATATAACCAAAAGCTTTCATGTGTTTTCCCTGTTCACATTTCTGGCGACCGTGGCATGCAGTATTTATCAAGAAATAATGAAAGATACATGAGTACTACCTATGCTCTCTAGCTGTAGTTTCCTCTCGTAAACCTGCGCCGTTCTTTAGCTTACACTCCCAGTTGCCGCACCGTCGTGGGTGCTTTTTCCTTAAGCAGCCCTACTGCGCCAGTAACCGGTGATTCTGTACGGGCTTAGAACATCTGCCTTGAAGGATTCCGCGTAGTCAGTGCATCGGAGAAGAGCCGCTTTCCGCTGTGAGTAAGCAGAATATGTTTGCTGGCTGGTGAAGCCCCGATGGTGATGAGGTCAGCACTTGCATGTGCGTCTGTGTGTGTGTGTGTGTTTTGCTATGTGACTTTGTATGCTCACAGAAGCCCAACTACTGTAACTACAGCAGAAGAAATGTGGCCGGGATTTCACCATGTTTTTGCTTAGAAATTTAGATGGCTTCACACAAGCGGCTTCGGATTATCCGTCGCACTTGTGCCGCAAGTGGACACAACTGATGGAAGCAGGCTTCCGTACAATCCAGGCCAATAAGCACTCGTGAATATTCTGCACAAACGGAAAGAGAGTCAGTCGCAGAAAAAAAAAAGGCACTACGCAGCACCCGACAATGGGAACGAAGTATTCATTAGCATCTAATACCGAGGAAGTACACAGAGACACATTGACATTACCGACGACAAACAATTCGTTTACTTCACCGAGCCATCTGATAAAGCTGTTCGATGAACCTCACGTAAACATTTCCAAAACTTAATTAGAGCGCAGCCATACGACACACACACACACACACACACACACACACCCAGGCATCAACCACGTACAGCGCTCACTTCCAACTGATTTTATTCATCGCACGAATGTTTGAATATATACATGTGGCACATGCGCGCATTAACATCAGATAAAGCCAACACACACAATCAAGACATCCATTTTTTCCCTGCTCCATTCATCTCATCGTCTAGATCTGATGAAGTGAAATTCGCTGGAAGACAGAGATAGCGACGGGGTGCTTACGCAGTGGTCGCTTACACAGTGGTCGCATTACACAGTGGAGACGATTCCTAGTCCTTTGCGATCTGAACGAAGAATGATTTCCTGTGGGCGGTAGTATGGAATCCTGGGGGATAGACTACTTTTTGGTGGCCAAGACGGGATGAAGAACGATGTAAGGGTTCGATGTAAGCCTGATGACGTAAGTTGATAGAACTTGTGAAGCAGACATAATCTTGCAATTTTACGGCGTTGCTTAAGGGTTTGAAGGTGAAGGCATGACTTAAGTTCGATGACACTAGTGTGATAAGAGTAGTCCGAATGAACAAACCTAGCGGCACGATTTTGTATAGATTCCAGCGCGGATGAGAGGGTAGTTTGATGTGGGTCCCAAACTGAGCATGCGTATTCAAGTTTTGGTCGAATAAGTGTTAAGTATGCTAGTAGTTTTACTGGGGGAGGAACCAGGCGCAGGTTACGATGCAGATAGCCAAGGGCGCGATTAGCTGTGTTGGTGATGTTAGAAATATGAACGGACCAAGTTAGGTTATTACATAAATTAACACCAAGGTATTTGTATGAGGAAACTGCGCTTATTTTCTAGCCAACCTACCGTGTATTTAGTGGAAACGAATGAAAAGTGAGATATGATGTTTTACTTACGTTTAGCGATATTAGCCATTTGTTACACCAAGATTCTATGATAGAAAGGTCAGACTGTAGGTTAAGGATGTCAGCGTTGTTAAGTATAGGACGATAAGTTAAACTGTCATCAGCAAACAAACGAATTTTAGAATTACAACCGTCGGGTAAGTCGTTAATATTTATCAAGAAAAGCAGCGGTCCCGGACAGTGCCTTGTGGCACGCCGGAGACAACAGGCGATAAAAGATAGGAGTGTTGGTTAACGTAAGCAAATTGTTGACGGTTAGAGAAAATGTCACAGAGCCAATTGTAAACGGGAGGGTTGAGATTTAACCGTGAGAGCTTTAGAAAAAGCCGTTTGTGAGGAACCTTTTCAAATGCCTTTTGAAAGTCTAGGAAGAGGGAATCAACGGGTATGCTTCGATGGAGGTGAGAGGATATGTCATGGATGAAAAGAGCGAGTTTCGCAAGACATGCCCTTTTGAAAACCGTGCTGATTAGGATTGAAGAAATGGCAAGATGTTAGAAACTTTACCACGTGAGAATAAATTATGTGGTACAAATGTTTAGAACAGACACTGGTGAGGGAAATGGGACGATAGTAATTACATGAATGTGATGAGCCTTTTTTCGGCACTGGAATTATCTTGCCTACCTTTCATTCTCCAGATGACATTTCAGATGACAGATTGCTGAAAGTTGGAACATAAGAACATACTGGTCACGTGTTTAGTATTCTTTAGCAGTTTAGAGTTGATCCCGTAGATGCCAGCTGAAGACGTTGACTTAAGCGTCTCAATTAATTTAGTAGTAAACGTTATTTCATTTTATTTCATTTTATTATACCCCTCAGGGCCAGAGGCATTACAGAGGGGGAGTGGTAAAAGCACATACATTCAAAAAACAATAAGAAACGAAAATGAACAAAATATGCAAGTACAATAGAAACATACAGTAAGTTATAAAGAGCTTGAGTATACAATATTAGCTACGGAATTACGGAAATGATCATAATGATTAATGTTTACAACGTCAGCGGGAAGGCCGTTCCAATCGCGAGAAGTTCGTGGTAAAAATGATTGATGAAAGTACATAGTATTACATGAAGTGAGTCCGACTTTGTGACGATGATCAGTGCGACGGGATACATAAAATGGTTGAGGGATGAGACGATCGCGTAGTGCATGATGATGATACATTTTATGAAACAGGGCAATGCGGGACACTTTTCTGCGCAATGATAATGATAGAAGGGAAAGGTCTGATTTCATAGAAGTTATACTGGCGGTGCGACTGTAATTAGCGTGAATGAAACGTGCGGAGTTGTTCTGAACCATCTCTAGAGCAGTAATTAAATTTATATGGGTAGGGTCCCACACCGGTGTAGCATACTCCAATTTCGAACGGATTAGTGTTTTATAGAGCAGGAGTTTCAAGGAGGAAGGAACGTGATAAAAATTTCGTCGAAGATAGCCTAACATGCGATTTGCTTTATTAATTAAGTGCTCGATATGAGTAGTCCAGTTTAGGTTTGAAGTAATGTAAACACCGAGGTATTTATATGATGTTACTGATTCTAAATGAATTTTATCAATGTGGTATGATGGTGGGCAGGAAGATTTTCTCGAAACACGCATGACTTTACATTTGTTAATATTTAGTTGCATTAACCATTCATTACACCAAACTACGATTGCGTTAAGATCAGACTGAAGTGAGAAACAATCATTAGTATTGGTTATCTCTCTGAAAACAACACAGTCGTCCGCGAATAGGAGAATATTAGAGTTTACAACGGAAGGAAGATCATTAATATAGATTAGGAATAATAAAGGGCCAAGGACTGAGCCTTGAGGAACTCCTGAATATACATCTGCAAACTCAGAGTTAAAGCCATTAAAGGAAACAAATTGTGAACGGTTTAGTAGAAAACACTCAATCCATTTCAGTAATTTACTATCAATATTAAGCGCGTTTAGTTTAAGAAGAAGCAGTTTATGACACACCTTGTCAAATGCCTTAGAGAAATCTAAAAATATGCAGTCTATGATTGATGAACGGTCTAGAACTTGATGCAGGGCATGAGTAAAGGATATTAGCTGAGTTTCACATGAGTAATGTTTTCTAAAACCATGTTGCGCTGAACTGAAGAAAGAGTTGCATTCAAGAAAACTGACAAGGTTAGTAAAAATAATATGCTCAAACATTTTACAACATGTGCTGGTTAACGAAATGGGGCGATAGTTAAGAGGTGATGTTTTGCTGCCAGACTTGTGAATTAGAATAACCTTCCCAATTTTCCACTCACTTGGCAGCACGGATTGGTCAATAGACTGTTGGAAAAGTTTTGTTAAGATTAACGCAGCATAGGCTGAGGTGTTCTTCAAAAACTTAGAGCTAATATTATCACAGCCGGGAGCTGAATGAAGGCTAGGTTCACCAATGAGCTTAAGAACACCAGGTGTACTGATTAGTATAGGCGGCATAGTTTCAAAGGTATGGCTGTGAGTTGTGGGCTTATGAGCAACAGAAATGGTTGAGAAATTCTCAGAGAATGTGCGGTTAAAAACTGTGGCACAAATATCTGATGAAATGGGGTCACCAGAAGAATCGGTCAGTGTGATAACGTCATTGGTTGAGGGATTAATAGTTCGCCAGAATTTCTTAACATTTGTCGTTAACATAGAAGGCAGTACATGGGATTGAAAATGTTTTTTTGCATCTCGAAGGGCTTGAATGTACAACTCAGATGCTGTCGTGTACAGAGCCCAACGTCCACTAGTAGGAGAAAGCTTTGCGGCGCGAAAGAAACGCTTTTTTCTATTTGATAGACGCCGGATATGGCTGTTGTACCAGGGAGCATTTGAGCTGTTGGTAACATTACGGTGTGGGATATACTGTTCAGTGAGCTGGGTCATTTTATCTGAAAACATATTCCAGTTAGTTTGGACACTGCGATCGTCGAAATCATCGAGAAAAAGATCAGTGAAGGTAGAAAGTTCATTGTTGATCGCCTCGAAGTCACCCCTGTTGTACTCACGAATGATTTTTTTCTCTTTGTTTGTTTTCGGCTGGGCCAAATTGATGGCAAAATGCAGAAGCAAATGATCGCTAAGACCCAGAAGGTATGTTATGGGCGCCATTATATCGGAAGTGTTTGTTAGTATTAAATCTAATGTGTTTGCAGCGTGAGCTGTTATTCTTGTTGCTTGTGTACACATTTGCTGTAAGGAAAATATCCAGCAAACATTTAAGAAATCGCGAGCTTGGGACGAGAGTGGAAAAATTAAAGGGGAATGGGAATTCCAGGTGATGTTGGGAAAATTGAAATCACCTAGCAAGAGCAACGGAGATGGAGGGAAGCGTGTACTAACAATGTTAATAGCATCTTGAAGTTCGCTGCTGAATATTGGATATTCGTGGGTGGTCAAGGTAAAGACCAGGAAGATGAGTGCAGGGCTCACTCAGAAGTGAACACGCTAGAAAAAAAAAAACAGCGTTGAGAACATTGGCTACGTTGTGGTCGGCTATGGGCTCATCACAGTCATTGACTAATGACAATGATTTATGCGGCTTTGGGTTGAGATATTTCCAAAACTGTTTCGGATTATTTCGTAGCATGGTAGGCAGAGCTTCTGAAAAAAAAAGCGTTTAGCGCTTCCGGCCAATGAACTAAACTCTTTTTCCGTTGTGCGGTATTTTTCCCAGGCAGATGTACTACTTGAGCGTTTCGCTGAGCGAAATAACCTTTCCTTTTTGTTCAGACGTTTCAGTGTGCTGTTGAACCATGGGGATGACGGGCGTTCCGTGATAGTAATGGTTGGGATGAATGTGTCCACAAGTTCCAGTAATTTGTTCTTAAAAAGCATCCAGTTTATTTCTACGGCGCGCTTCGGAAATTCTGTCAAATACTGTTTGTAGAAATCGGTCGGCGTGGCATGGATGCTATCAGAATCACCTTTATTGTAAAGCGTTATTTTTTTAACCTTTTTTGCTCATGGGTACGTGACAAGTTAGTTCAGCGAGTAATACAGAATGATCACTCAACCCTGGATGATGTGCTACGGGAGATACACTATCAGGATGGCATGATAAAATGAGGTCGAGTGTGTTCGAACATTGCCCATTTATTCGCGTTGGATTCGACACAAGTTGAGTCAATCCGAACGTAAGGCGCGTGTTAAAGAATGTACTTTCAGGGTTGTTCCACTTCGGCGTACCGAGCCCGTGTTGCTTCCGTAGAAGTTTCCTCCCGACGTTGACGTTTACGTTCGGCTTCCCTGGCCCGAAGTTCGCGGTCCGCTTGCCGATGCTGACGTTGACGTTCGGCTTCCCGAGCCTTCCTTAGCTCCACGGTGGTGGCGCTGCCGCTGCAACTATCGCGGACGTTGACGTTCTTTATGGCGTTTCGCACATCGTTGCACAGATAGAAGGACGGAAGCACAGCGAAAGCGCGCTTTATACTGCGCCGTGACACTTGCGCCGCCTACCGGCGTACCCATAGAGAGAGAGGGAGAGAGCGAGAGAGATTGAGTTATATGCAATGATTTGCTGCGCCGCACCTGTGGCGGAGAGGTAGAGGGGAGGAGGAGAGCGCACACCTGCGTAGGAGAGGAGAGTGAGGGAGAGTTACGCATGTGCAGTATGGGTGCGGACGCCGCAGAACGGCCACTGCTCCGAGCATAAGATGCTCTCGCATCTAACAAACAAGACACACAACTTATCTGCGCATCAGCAGGAAAGGTGGCGCCACATGTCAAACGTGTCCACGTGCCTGTCTACGCGAGAGACAATTAAGACGTTCTATCTCTCCTCTGTTTAGGCTAATCGACGAATGACTCACGCACGCGCTTCCACTATTATTGCTATGGCAGGCCTCGACCTTTAAACGCGCTTCTTCATTCTTATCCTACGGTGGTCTTTCAACCAAACACGCTGTCATTAGCATGAGTTATAAAAAAAAAATTGGTTCTCAAGAACTCCGCTCAGCATTTCATATCAATGCCCGACGCTTAAAAAGGCATTTTTGTGACATTAATGTATTGCTGCACAACACAGATCATCACTTTAAACTCATCTGTATAACCGAGATATGGCTTTCATCTGGTAACGAAGCCTTGTATTCTTTGCCACAATATGTATCGGAATACTGTCACCGCGTGGATAGTCCTTATAGTGGTGTGGCTATGTTCGCATCACAAACCGTATCTTATGAAAGGTGTGCCGATCTGCCTATCAATGTTCCGAAATGTGAATTGTTTGGCTCGAAAAAAAACTTCTTTCTCACATTTCAGCGAAAGAAACAATCATTGACACGGTTTACCGCTCACCGTCCTTATCGATCAAAGAATTTTGTGTGAGATTATCGGAAACGCTAGACAAAATTTCACGAGAAAATAAGAATGCGCTCATATTAGGTGATTTCAACATGGATTTATTAGACAACAAAAATCTTGCTTTTGTAGACTTTACTGGCCGTTTTGTGGGCTTTGGCTTTGAGTCATAGATTAGTGCCCCAACTCGATGCTCAAGTTAAGGTTCTAATTCACTAATTGATAACATGATTTCCAAGCTCGACTTGCACCCTCCTACAGGAATTCTACAGGTAGATATTACATATCACTACCGAATCATTTTATTTTGATTTACCTAGTAGACTACCCAAAACATGGGACGAATTTCAATCATTCCAACTATGCCGGATAGAGCGCACTGATTTTTCTAGCATCATATGCTTTTCTTATGCTGAACTAGCGTTGCGTGAGTTTACCCTCAATATTTTAAATGCGGTAAAAAGTTGCGCTAAAGATGTACACCCGTCGTCAAAATAAGTCGGGACGCCCGAGCGACGACCCCAATCAGACAAAACTGCATCGCCGCGCAGTCTGACGTGGAGCGTCTGATGTTGAGGGATCACAGTGCGCGTGCGCGTCCTTCTCCATCTCGCAACCATGTCTTTTTACTCGCTTATAGTAATTTACTGGATGACAAACGCAAACAGCTACCATCACGCACATGCTATGGGATTGTATCAAAAACCAACAAGGCGCTACCTCAAAAAAATTACAGCATATCCACGGAGTGAATGATGATGAGTGGGCGAAGCTCGGGATGTTCATCGTAGATCGTGCCGAGTTCCGGATTAATTTAGTTAACGCGCACGCTACGAATCCTCATGGTTCAGCTATGCACAAGTGAAATCTCCCACCGGCACTTCACTCCAAGTCAAGATATATATGGGTTGCCGGTGAACGCTTCTCCAACGCGAGCAGTCGGTATTTCTCAATCAAGAAACTCGCTAGGAGACGCTGCCTGCGCCAACGTTCTCTCTCCTGGGTGAGGGCGCGTTCTCCTTCTTTGCGAGCTGGTAGAGGGTTCCTCTAAGAGCGTTTCCATAGCCAACGCGCGCCTTTCGCCCTCTCTCTGTCTCTCTCTCTCTCACAAGACAGCAGAGGCACGCGCCGGGAGAGAGAGCGAGAGAGAGAGGCACGTGCCGGGAAGCACGCGCCGAGGGCGAGAACGTGCCTCCCGGCACGCGGGTTACGCTTGACGATTGACGCGTGACATGGTTAGACTAAGAGGAGCTTCGCCCCTAAAACCCTCCCGCCGAAGATGTCCTCTGTCCTGTGCAACCCCAGCTCCGGTGCCCAACTCTGGGCCGTCCAGCAGACCCTCGAGGCGGCAAAGAGACAAGGTCTCGACGTCCCTTCGTGGGAGACGCAAGGCCCGGTCGGCTAAAGCCTCTGCAGGACACTGAATAGAGTTTGCACCAACCAACCGAACACGCTACCGCTGAAGCTATCTGGCATATTTCTCATTCATTTCTCTACTAAACAAGGGCGATCCGGAATTGGTAGAAAATTACAGGCCAATTTCTATTCTCCCGTTTCTCAGCAAATTTGTAGAAAAGTTAATCGAAATTCGTATCTCTGGGTGCTTTGCAAAATTTAACATACTTTCCTCTTCACAGTTTGGGTTCCGCGCGGGTCTTTCAGGAGGACACGCTGTCATTAGCTTTATTGGCTGGATCCGAACAAATTTGGACAGGGGATTAATAGCCGGTTCAGTGTTGCATTGACTTTTAAAAACCCTTTGACAATATTAACCATGAAGTTTTGTTTTCTAAGTCAGAATGCTATGGCAATACTGGTCCGTTTTTGGCATTTCTTAATGATTACCTTTCTAATAGATATCCAAGTGTGTATATCGATGGCGCCTTTTCCCAACATAGGCTCATCACCAAAGGTGTACCTCAAGGATCAATTCTCGGTGCGCTCTTATTTTTGACATTTATTAAAGATCTGCCGAGTTACTTATATGATTCCAAGTGTTTTCAGTACGCCGACGATATGGCGATCGTAGCTTTTGCCTTTAATGCCACTGAGATTTTAGATAAATTAAGATACACTGTCCAAAAACTTGAAAACTTGTGTCTTAAGAATTATATAAGTATAAACCCTGTAAAATCTTAGTTCGTAGTTTTTCATTCTCCTCATAAACTAATGATATCTGTATTACACATACGCATAAGCAACGTTGAAATTTAACAAATAAGTTCTCCGAAGTTCATAAGGGTCATTGTAGACTCCAATCTGACATTTGATACCCACGTCGATTCGGTAGTTAAAAAAAATTGCCTTCGGCATTAATACACTTCTCTCAATAGATCACGCTTTCATCCATATATATATATATATATATATATATATATATATATATATATATATATATATATATATATATATATATATATATATATATATATATATATATATATATATATATCATATATTGTATTACCACTTGGGGAAATAGTTATTACACTCACATATCTCGTTTAGTCAGTATTCAGAAGCGTGCGCTAAAAATTGTCACCTTCACATCCCCTCGCTCATCATCCAAGCGCCTGTCTAATGTTGAGTGTACTGCCTGTTTGCACATACAAAGCTAGCCTGATGGTCTTGCTGCATAAAGTCATGAACCACCTAGTTTCTGTTTATGCATTTCCAATTTATCAGTTTATTAATAAGAATAGGACCAGGTCTGCCCCGTCAAATAATTTTCTGCTATGTAAAGTTGTTACGTATTACGTAAAACCGCCTGTTTCAGCGCAATTTCCATTTGGAACGCTCTCAACCCTGAATGACAAACGTTATCATTAAACCAGTTTCGACCATCTTTGAAAACACACCTCTCTCATCACTTTAATAGTACACCACTCCGTTTTTGCATTGCTTTTGTTCTGCCGTATGTTTCTATTTGTTTTTGAACATACCTGCTTTCTTTGCATTAAATCGTCTATCAATTGCTTTTTGTGTTGCAAATATTGAGGGGTCTTTATTATATTTGTGAACGTGTATTCAATTGATTCCCAGTGCTTATTTTTTTTTTCTTTTGTCCAGTTCTGATAGCAGGCCCTCCCACAGTTTTTACTCCTGGGCCTCCTTCTCAAAATGTTTCACCTTCATATATGTGTTGTGTTATGCGATTCTTTTAATAAACTAATAAACTTGAAACAGAAACTCGCATTCGTCTAACTTGGGCATTCAGTTCCAGTCCCAGAAGTCCAACAATAGATGGTGTTCCACCTTATAACGAGCTTCTATGTTCAATTAACCTGTGATTAATACAACGCCCTGTCTGTCCTACGGAGAAACGTCCGCAGCTACATATTATAAACTACACCCATGCGGCAGTCGGTAAAATTCTTGTTTGCTGTGTGCTCAACCTGAGACATATCTGTTCGGTATTTTCCACCCACCTGCTCATTTTTCCTATGCACGGCAGCACAAATCCTACCTAACATTTGGGGCGGGGGGGCACTAAGAGCAACGTTAACCCCATATTTACTTCCCACTTTCATAAAGCTGTGTGAAACAGAGCGAATATACGGAATACTCGCGATTCTTTCCTTATTACTGCTGGCGTTCAGCTACAGCGGCTATGGCTAAGCTAGGGAAAGCTGCTTCTAGTGGTTGCTTGACTTGCGCATTAAATCTTGCGTTTAATTGGTGCGCACATGACTTGGTTATGGATTATTTCAGACACGACATGGCTATTTCGTTTTTAAATGCGAAGCATTTCTTAGCAAACCTCAGCGCCTATAAGCGTATCTATCTATCTATCTATCTATCTATCTATCTATCTATCTATCTATCTATCTATCTATCTATCTATCTATCTATCTATCTATCTATCTATCTATCTATCTATCTATCTATCTATCTATCCGACTACGACTTTGGGCTCTCCTGGCCGTTTCGTTAGTGGCATGTATACGAAAATTGGTATGTCACAACACGACTGCATGACGAACATAAATGACAGGACAGGTCATAACACGAACATCATGATAAGCATGTCTTCAGCGGCATGATTTACGTGCCGCAGTCTTGGTGCTCTCCTGGCGTTTCCGTTGATCGGATGTGTACTAAAATTGGTGTGGCTCAATGTGACTCCATGACGAACATAAATGAAACGTCACTGCACAAAAACCATGACATGCATGTCATGAGCGGAATGATTTACGTGCCACGGTCTTGGCGCTCTTGCGGCCGTTTCGTTAACTTGGTATATCCCTAAATTGCTATGGCACAACACGACTACATGATGAACGTAAATGACAGGTCATAACATTACAATTATGACACGCGTGTCATGAGCGGCATGATTTACATGCCACAGTCGTGGTGCTCTTGCGGCCGTTTCGTTAACTTCATATGTACAAAAATCGGTATAGCGAGACAACAATGCATGACCAACATGAGTGACAGTTACTAAAGTGCAAACCATGACACGCGTGTCATGTGCGCATCACTTACAGGCCGTGGTCTGGAGGCGCTCGCGGCCGTTTTGTTAAATGGACATATTCCAAAATTGGCATGACGTCACATTCTCTGTGACGAACATAAATCGTTACGCAACTCGTCGTTACGCAACTGTGCACAACAACTACTACACCCTTGCAACTGTTCCAGATGCGTGAGTGCATATGTCATTTCTACATATCTTTACTGTGCGCTGCATCCCTCGTCTCGTATCGTTATGCTGATTTAAAAAAGAAAGAGCGACAGCTAGTTTCCTGATGCGTGTTCGCATTTCCTTGATTCTTACAGCACGTAGGATCTGCCATTTTTGTTTTCTTCCTAACCAGATTTCAACTCGCTACAGCTACGTGTGCAGTGTCGAGAGAGGCGTCCGCTGGTTGGCGCCAGTTATGGCGTGAAAGAAAAGCAGAAAAATCCCAATACAGAAAGGTGTCAGACAGCGAGATACAATTTCTCCCATGCTATTTACTGCATGTTTGGAAGAAATCTTCAAAAGGTTAGACTGGGAAGAGACAGGGCTCAGGATTAACGGCGAATATCTGAGTAACCTGCGATTTGCAGATGACATAGTACTCTTTAGCAATGATGGCGACGAATTGCAAAAGATGATTGAAGACTATGCTAAGTGGCACGGCGAAAAAACGTCTATTCAAGGTCGAAACCCATACATTAGAAGTCGTAGAAGAATATCCGTACCTAGGACAGCTACTTACTGGAGAACCCACCCAATAAAAGAAATCCACCGTAGAATAAACATGGGATGGCGCGCATATGGGAGACATTCACAACTCATGAACGGAAACCTACCACTATCACTCAAGCGGAAACTATATAACTACTGCATCCTGCCAGTACTGACTTACGGATCAGAAACCTGGAAAATTACAAAGAAGCTAGAGAGGACGCTAAGAACCGCGCAGCGGGCGATGGAACGGAAAATGATAGGCGTTACACTAAGGGATAGGAAGACAGCCAAGTGGGTCAGGGAACAAACGGGGGTCGCCGACATAATGAACGATATTAAGAAGAGAAAATGGACATGGGCAGGCCGCGTGATGAGAAGGCTAGATAACCGATGGACAGTTAGAACGACGGAATGGTACCAAGAGAGGGTAAGCGCAGCCGTGGGCGACAGAGAGTAAGATGGGGGGACGAAATCAAGAAATTCGCAGGCATCAAATGGAATCAGCTCGCGCAGGACAGGCAAGGATGGCGAGGATTGGGAGAGGCCTTCGTCCTGCAGTGGACATAAAATTGGCTGATGATGATGATGGCGTGCGAGCAACACAAGGTTTCCTAATGCAGCTTTACTGCGGTGTGTCTTCGTAATGCGGCAAATCATCGACATTGGCTTGCGGCATGCAAACCTCATGTAGTGAAGCCCGCCTGCGTTGGAAACGGGCGCTGTCTTCTACGTAAGCTTGTGTTCCTTGATTACAAACCCAGAGGATGTGTTGTCGCCAGTCCCTGTACGAGCTCCGGTACGTTATGCTGGCATTCCTCTAAGAGAACCTGTTCCTGAAATGCAGCTATGTGGTTGATGAGGGCAAAGGCTACAGAGAAGCAGTATGAATACGTCTGGCACAGCAATGGGAAGCTGTTTGTGCGCAAGTGCAGTGGTGAACCGGCAATACAGATTGCATATGGTGCCGACCTCGAAAAGATAATCTAAATGGACGCCGCTGTTCCTCAGTCTTGCTCATCTGTTTTGCCTTCTTTTCTTCCTATCATGGCATCACAAACCCCGCCGTTCTACTACGATCTTTTAATTCAGTTGCGCGCAGTTGTCGTGTTCATGAAACTTACAGGATGTCAGTTTTTCATGTCAATACTAGAAGCCTGGAAAATAAGGTGTTTGAAATACATGGTGGTACTTGCGCGAAACGAACGGGGACGAAGGAACGAGACACACAGACAAGCGCAATCTAACAACTGATTTATTTTTGAAACAGCGTTTTCTTAAAAACCCAACATGATCTGCGCCATTCCGCCGGAGAGCACACCATCTGCCCATATAATCAGTCAGACTAGAATCCCCCAGATCATCGCGTCCACACACGCTTAAAGATAAGCAGACAACGGCGAAATCTCCTTATCCAATAAGGCTACCGAAGGATGGCTGACGCACTTGTCCTTTAGTCTGTCAATCCAAAGGGCTTCTACTATTTCCCTCGCGGTCTTGTTCCGGTGTTTAAAGAATATGCCAGTGCCTCCGGGCTGAGGTGTGCACCCACATTCTTTACAGTGCATGGCCAAATGCGTACTAGGGCGACCTTTCAGGCTGGACAGATGTTCCCTTAGTTTAGCGTTGCAGCAACGTCCAGTCTGCCCCACGTACGCATGGCCACACGTCATAGGTAGTCTGTGTGAAACGCCATGCACATACGGAATCACTGAAACCTTGGAATTTGGATCATTTTTTCTGAGAACAGTACCACATAAGTCTTCTTCCTGTTTTAATTTCTTGATAAGCCTAGTGCATGAAGCTTGCATCATGGTGAGCGGATACCCGGCCTCTCGCAAACGATCAACTTGCTGTAGAAACACAGTATTGACAGCATGAAAACAACACTTTTTTAACGCTGATATGAAACAAGACATGACAATACCATTCTTCACAATTCTAGAATGATTAGATGCGAAATTCAAAAGCGGCTTCCCTGCTCTAGGCGAGAAATGCCAGCAACATGCCCCGGACAGACAGCTCTGCATTCTCTAAATCACAGATTTGATGTACTCGCATACACATAAACATGGTTCACAAGTGCAAATGATGTATTGATTCCTGGGTACAAATTTGAGGGGGTATCTAGAGAAAACCGTAGAGGCGGTGGCGTTGCATTGTACATTAAAGAAAGTCTTCAGTACGAAGTTTTGTCACACTTTTCTCTTGTTTGTACTCATTATGAATCGGTCGCTGTGAAATATTCTGGAGCCCTTGTAGTTTGCGCTTATCGCCCCTCATCTGGTGGGACTGCTGAATTCGTTCAGTTTGTACGTGATCTTCTTGAATATGCATTTATCCTCAATATGCCTATTATTTTAGTTGGATATTTTAATATTGAGCTTTCGAAAAACAGCTCTCCACGACGATTATTCTATGAGGCCATTAATGCATTTCACTGCACCAACGTTATCCAGTCACCAGCGAGAATAACCATGGAGAACGACACGTTACTAGATCTGTGTGTCACAAATCATGAGTTGCCTAGTGTTTTGTCTGGAGTACTCACATTTGATTTAAGCGACCACCTACGTATATTTTTGTTTTTTTCCTAGATTAATAAGTAAACGAAACAAAATGCCAGCTCAACAAATCAGCTCAGTGTATCGTAGTTTTAATCAAGATAATCTCGCTACATTTCGATCTATGATAGAAACCATCTCGTGGAGCGATGTTTATGATGAGAAAAATCCTAGTGTTGCGTACGTATTTTCCTTGGTTTAGTAAAAGATAAATATGATAGCGCATTTCGTTTAGTGGTGAAAAAACCATACAAATAGTCTCGAAAGCCATGGGTAACAAGGGAGCTGTATAAACCAATCCAAGCACGAGATATACTATTTGACAAATTCATTCGATCAAAAGACCTAGTTTTATTTAAGGAATATAAAGAAATCAGAAATAAGCTAGGCTCCGAAATTAAAATGCGCGGAATGAACATTACAAAAATAAATTTGCTGCAGTTTCTAACTGTCCAAAGAAAATCTGGAATTGCCTTAATGATATTATGGGAGAGGCTACTTGTCATGTTCCTAGTGCATTAACTCTTAATAATGTCGAATATAATGGCGCTGCTTTGGCAGACAAATTTAACGAGCACTTCCTACCTTCTGGAGAATCGTGGCACAAACAGGATAGAAAGCATGAAATTAATCAATACATTGCCTCTCTAGTTGCGAGTTCTATATTCTTATAGCCATGCAGTGAGCATGAAGTGTTCACATATCTTAGTAACTTAGATAAATCGACTGCTGCAGGAACAGATGAAGTTAAGGCCGAACCAATTATCGCTATTGCCGATCTAATTAGTGCACTACTACAACATATGTGTCATGATGCTTTAGTGTGTCTTTCCATACACTATGAAAAGTGCAAGAGTGGTTGTTTTGCACTAAGGGGGCCCCTACGACAAAATTAATAATTACAGGCCTATATCTGTCCTTCCTTTGTTTTCTAAACTACTGGAATATTTGATAAAAGATAGACTATGTAAATTTTTTGACCGTACACAGATCCTTGTGAAAGAACAGTTCGGGTTTCGCGAGGGGAAGTCAACCGAAATGGCATTGCTTAGCGTAAGGGAAAAAATACTTTTTAGCATGGATGAAAAGCGATTCACTGTTGGACTTTTCTTAGATTTCAGAAAAGCATTCGATTCCATTAAACATGGCATTTTCTGTTATAAGCTGCTGTTTTATGGTATTCGAGGCGTTGCCTTAAAACTAATTCGCAGTTATTTCTTCCATCAATTGCAGCACACATGCTTAAATGGGATCAATCACAGCTCAAATAGTTATTATATGGTGTATCACAAGGGTCTATTCTAGGACGAATATTCTTTATTAATAATATTAATGATATAGTCGCCATCCCAAGGACTCCTAAAATCGTTTGGTACGCAGATGATACTAGTGTGGCGTGCACCTCGATAAGCTACATGTTGAAGTCAATACATGGTTACAAGAGTTGAAACTAAGCTTGCATGTTAGTAAAACAAAGATTATTGTATTCAAGACACGCAACAAACCTGACGATTCTAACTTCAGCTTACATTTGAAAACGATGTAATTGAACGCGTCTCTTTCTACAAGTTCCTGGGTGTCTTTTTTGAACACTTGAATTTGTCTAAGCATATTAACAAAATTCATGCCAACATATCAAGGTCCCTCGGTGTATTCCAGAAACTTAGAAACCTTGTTCCGAAATGGTTAAAATGACAGTTATACTGCACTTTAATTCATTCACATCATCACTACTGTATTTTGATTTGGGGATCGACAACCAAAACTAACCTTGTGAGGTTGATAACATTGCAGAAAAAGGCGATACGATATGTTGGAAACCTTTCATACAACGACCACAAAGACTTGTACTTTTTGGAACACTCTATCCTAAAAGTGAATCACCTGTATGAGTTGAATTTGCTCTCCCATGTTTATAAGGAAATTAAGCTCAATCCTTCTAAATATATTGATTTGCAATCCAGTAGGAATGTGCCTTACAACTTAAAGGGTCCCTGAAACGTTTTTTTGACATTGCGTCACTGATTAGGCAACACAATTGCGAAATCATTCACACCATAAATAAAGCGAAGCACAATGCGCTAAGGCAGCTATGGGCTTATTTCTGTCGCCTTCCTCCTTACCACTGCTGTTCCTCCTCAACTCGATCTGCTGCGGAGTGCGCGCTAGCGACGACAGCGCCTCCCGCGTCAGCCGCTCTGCCGAGCCTCCCGTAGTGACATAGCGCCCCGATATCCTCACTGAGGTCGCCCGCCTCGGCAGTGCTAGCCCTCTGTAATAGAGCGCCGGCGACTCGTGTGACGCCGCCAGATGCCGCGATGATACCGTTGGCTGAAACGAAGGAGTGCGTTGTAGAAGCACGTTGTTCGCAGCTAAGTTTTGAAAATTACGCGCACGTCACTTGGGTCGGGGCCAATCAGCGACCTCCCATTCGATCGCTCGATGGCGGGGGCGTTTGAAAACGCTTTTTGGCGAGCCGCTGCGACCTTTTGCGATACGCGTGTTCACTTAAGGCGCGCCCATTACAGATTTCCGCATTTGCGAACCCCCTATGGAACCCAAATGCTAACATACTTAATTCCACATCTCAACAGACATACACACAGGCCCTACAAATTATACAGAAATCACTGTCCGTACTCTTTCACAAAAAATGCCAGAACTTACCTCTTCTCTTTCCCGAAAGATTAGCAAGTTGTGTTTGTTGTAGTCATCTTCCTTAGGTTTCGTTATTTGGACCCGCCACGGTGGTCTAGTGGCTATGGTACTCGGCTGCTGATCCGAGGGTCGCGGGATCGAATCCCGGCTGCGGCGGCTGCATTTCGATGGAGGCGAAATGTTGAGGCCCGTGTGCTGTGCGATGTCAGTGCACGTTAAAGAACCCCAGGTGGTCAAAATTTCCGGAGCCCTCCACTACGGCGTCTCTCATAATCAGAGCTGGTTTTGGGACGTTAAACCCCACATAACATAACAACAAGGTTTCGTTATTTGCTGTTTCGTGACGTTTCTTTATTATGTAAAATTATGCATTTTGTTCACTGTCTATGAAACTGCGTGTGTATAACAATGTATAATTGTTATTTCTGTTGCCTATGCCCTCAATGTGCATTCGGGTGCTAGGGTCCTGGCAGGTGGAACACATCTGCCTTTTGCCCTTGCATCCAAGACATTTTTTGTTGCCAGAAACAAAATTCAAATTCAAAAATTAAAACATTAGACATGCCCTGACAGACCTGCCACGTGTACAGCACCGTCTAACTTATTTCTTTGACATAAAAATGCCTATCTGTAATCACCTTCTAACTCTAAGGCGAGGCCCCGTCACTGTGGTCTAGTGGCTATGGTACTCAGCTGCAGATCCGAGGGTCGCGGGATCTAATCCTGGCCGCGGCGGCTGCATTTCGATGGAGGCAAAATGTTGAGGCCCGGGTACTGTGCGTTGTCAGTGCACGTTAAAGAACCCCAGGTAGTCGAAATTTCCGGAGCCCTCTACTACGGCGTCTCCCATAATCATAGCTGGTTTTGGGACGTAAAACCCAGAAAACAACAACACAAAAGACGAGATATTAACGGCACCAAGAACGACAGGCTCGGCAAGAGCTGGCCACCAGTCTTGAGCTCGGTTCTCGCGCAGCGTTGGCGATACGGCTGCAGTGCCGGGCATCCCTCTTCACTACAGTCTTCCCCCGTCGGAAAAGGAGCCATCCTGGCGACCCAAGGTGAACATAGTATCAGGGGGTCGTAACAAGGCTTCAAGCGTTCGATGTGGACAGTTTCACAGCCGCGACAGCGTTAGTCCGTAGGTGGTGTGACAGGCTCGACGATGTAGAGGCGATGTCTGGGCGACGATGCGATAGTGTCCATCGTACTTGGAGACAAGCTCCGACGAATGGTCACTTAGGGACAGCCGGAACCCAAAGCCACACGAGCGAGTCGGGAAGAAATTGAGAATGCTGGTGGTCTAGCGTCACTTCGAGATTTTTGTTGCCATTGGTTGGCAGTTGTGAAGGAGCGAGCGAGCTGACGACATTCCTCGGCGCGGCGGGCAGCGTCAGAGATTGTCGTACATTCAGATGTGTCTGGTAGGTAAGGAAGAACCGTGTCGAGAGTGGTCGACGGTTCGCGACCATACAAGAGGAAGAATGGCGAGAATCCCGTGGTCGCCTGCTGTGCAGTGTTGTAGGCGCACGTCATGAACGGTAAAATACGGTCCCAGTAGGTATGATCGGAGGAGACGTATTTGGAGAACATATCTCCAAGGGTGCGGTTGAATCTTTCGGTCAGCCCGTTAGTTTGTTCAGGCCATTATGGTAGGCGGTGGCGGTGCGATGAACGACGCGACATTCCGCGAGGACTGCGTGGACAACCTCGGAGAGAAACGCACGTCCTCTATTACTTAAAGGTTCGCGTGGTGCACCTTGACGGATGATAAAGTTGTGTAATAGGAATGTCGCTGTATCACGGGCTGTGGCAGAAGGAATAGCGGCTGTTTCGGCGTATCGCGACAAGTGGCCAATAGCAACGACAACCCAGCGGTTTCCAGCGGTGGTGCTTGGAGGGGGCCCATACAGGTCAATGCCAACGCGGTCGAAGGGCCTGGCGGCTGAAGGCTGATTGGCTGAAGCGGGCCAGAGACACGCGGACCAGGAAGTTTACGCTGTTGGCACTGAGGACACGACCGAATGTACTTCCTCACGATGGTGTACATGCCACGCCAGTAAAACCTTTAGCGAAGCCGCGTGTATGTCTTGAGGACGCCAGCATGCGCACACTGTGGATCACTGTGGAAGGCGCGACAGATGGCACCGCGAAGATGCCGAGGAATGACGAGGAGTCACTTGTGGTCGTCACTGAAATAGCTTCGTCGATAGAGGATGCCATTACGCAGCTCAAAGTGCGAAGGTTGACGGCACAAAGCTCGCGAAGGGATATGAGGAGGCGACGGGTTTGAAAGGAATTGGATTATAGTAATAATCCTGGCCATAGAGTTTCCTTCTAAAATATTAGAGGGAAGTGTGGCGCTAGTGTCTGTGGGAGTTACAAACAAGGCGGTTGATCCAGCATGGGGATGGTGGGTATGACATGTATTTGCCTAGCCTTCCTTCTTGTGGCTTCATATGGCTCTGCCACTTCAAAAAAGGTAGGTCGTTTACGACAAAATAGTGCACTAAAACGAAAGATCTTGGAAAAATTATCCTCTTGAGGTGCCAGCTATGGCGACTTGTCCAATATATTGGACATCGAATACTCGGTTGCTATGAAGACCTCAGCGTATTTTTCGCCTTAAAACCAGTTGTCCAATATTTTGGATAACTGATATGCTGTCTATATGTATGTTTTGGCTGACCATCAGGACTGGGACGTTGCCTTGCCCTTTGTTACATTCGCGTACAATTCCTCCCGCCACGATACTGCCGGTTTTTCATCCTTTTATCTTCTCTTGGGCCGCCACCCAACTTTACCCTTCGACACCGTCTTTCCAGCCGCCGTCGATTCGCCAGCGGAATACGCTCGTGATGCTATCACCCGAGCTCGTCAAGCACGTCAAGTTGCTCGACAGCGCCTTACAGTATCGCAAGAGCACCAGAGGCAGCGTTATGACTCCCTTCATCGAGACGTTTCCTTTACTCCGGGGGACCTTGTACTGTTGTGGAAGTCGCCGCGTTGGACTTTCTGAAAAACTGCTTTGCCGGTACGCAGGACCATACCGCGTGTTACGCCGGGTAACAAGCGCCACCTACGAGATAGGCCCCCTCGACCCTTCCTCTGGCTTTGCTCCACCGTCTACAGACATCGTCCATGTCTCCCGCCTCAAACCCTACCGCTCACCCGCACCTTAACAAGCACCGAGATGGTGCTTCAGCAGCCGGGAGTCGTGTTACAAGATGTAATGCAGGAGCAAGCCTTGAGAGCGCCATCGAAGACGACGACGAGTTGAGGCTAGCGCGAGCGGAGCCACCTTGTTTTACGCTAAAGCGTGTTGTAAATATACTGACTGCCTTCATGTAGCATTATATATATATATATATATATATATATATATATATATATATATATATATATATATATATATATATATATATATATATATATATGAATAGTGAAAGGGGGGCTCGTTTATAACCTAATAAACAAACAAAAATCAAAGCACATCAAGCACGCGCACCTATAGGGCTTCACCATTTCCGCCGCCGCAGCAAATCAGCATCATAGGCCAACCTTTCCATATTGTGCCGAAAATTCGCTATCCTTCAGGAGACTGGGAGAACTGTGTATAAATTGTTTGTATTCCCTGCAAGGAGCCCAGCCCGCCGGCTCGAACCCACCGTGCTGATACGTGTGTCAAACAGTTTACAGAGGCTTCGTACACAGGTACGTGAATACGAAGTGCGTACTAATATCATTGTGCTTTATTGCCTTCCCGCATTGTGTCGAGTTTCCGCGACCGTTCCTTTCGCTTCACGAAGCCCCACAAAAATGGCGCTGTATTTTGCTACGCTTAGCGCATCGCCGAGCAAATCGGTAGTCTATAAAAACGTGCACAATGGAAACTGCACACACTCGCGGGTTCGGGGAGAGAGCGGACACTGTCCTTTGTAACATCGTTAAGCCGTCACCACTCACCCCCGAGGAATGGACGAAATAAAAAAATATGGCTATGTAGTAACAACAGAAAAAAGTAACAGAAAGCAAGCACTGGGTTTTCAATGCCACAGTCCGCCGGAGCGATCGAACAAAACGATGGAGGGTTGCGGCATTGGCAAAAGCGATCGCCTATTGTGCTTCGATTATCTCGCGATGATAGTCCCCCGAGCACATCGACCGACGGAAAGGTGGGGAGGGCGCGATCTAAAGAGCGGTGACACGGGCGAATTGAGGGGAAGCTGGCATTGAGAGGAATGGTACGGACTACTCAACGCACTGAGCCCCAGTTCGGTTCAGTGGCTTGGTTTCACGAGGCGAGCGTTCTTGAATGGGGGCTGCCACAGGGAGTCCTAAGCTTCATGCCACCGAGCTTTGATCGAGTTTGCCTGGAACGCCTGCGTTCCGCCCGCAGCGACACCTAGGCGTAGGTTCTTTTTTTATTATTGAATCAAACACGACCTCTGCCGGGAAACACTCACACCTCGTGTCTCCCATCCGTATTGCGAAAATCAGGCGTGAAGTTACTACAGTTTTTTGGTGCATGATCACACGGCGGCAGCGACGTACCGAATAGTTTACACGAAATAAGTGGGGGAAGGGCTAAGGGCGGGGCTAAATCATGCCCGTGGCTGCTTATATTTTGATGTTTGGAGGAGAACTCCAAACATCAGAACTAATTCTGGCAACATACTGCATTTCAGGTGCCTACTCTGATAATAAGATCGAACGGCCTCATAGACATGACTTCCAAAAGAATTCTGAGTATGTTCCTGATTAATAATAACATTGAAATTTCTTGATTATTGTTATGTATTCCTATTAGCCTATATCGTTTAGCGTGTATCAATACCAGGACTCTACTATGTGCTTTGTTGTATCTCTAAGCATACGTTGTCTTTTCGTTAGTTTTTTTTTCTATAGTTCGTGCATATGGTTTTCTTTTGCTTTATCTGGAATTGATGAGCAAGCACATCCAGTTTATTGTTTCAATGTATCAATGCTTCGACCTGTTTGAATGTTACAAGTGCGGTATTATGCATATATGTGTGTGCAGCTAATGATTCTTCTGTATTATATACATTACTCTGTAAAAGTAACTTTCTTTTCTTTCTTTGTTTTCCTAGTACATATTATGGCCTGCGTGCCGCACTATGTTGGAGCAAAGGCCTTTGTCAGGCTACAAGCCTTTTGCTTTTGTTCCATTTTTTGTCCTCTGTGCAGAAAGGGACAAATAAAAAAGAATAAAGAATAATTCTCTCCGATTTGGACAGGTGTTTTATCGTGGTGACATCGAAACGTCGAGAAGACTTCGGCGCTAATATATATATATATATATATATATATATATATATATATATATATATATATATATATATATATATTCTGACGAAGACTGCAGACCGTGGTCGAAATGTCAAATAAAGTTACTTTTTCACCCCGTGAGTCGATCGTCCTGCCTTTATATATATATATATATATATATTATAATTTTGTGTGTGTGTGTTTAGTGTTTAGTGCCGTAAGAATGCTTCCTGTATGGACAGAATCGTTCGATTTTATGCCCTTAGAAGCGCTCTATTTAATGATAGGTTACGAGATTATTCTAAGAGGTACTTGCGTTCGGAAACTGGTATTGCCGCACTGAAATTGAAGAAGAGCCAATGGTGCATATTCGAATGAAATGTGCAATATACGAGTGAACTACATAGCACCATGCGTGTACCGAGATATTTCCATCCTTTCGTTTAAACTTGGAGTGGTTGTCTGTACAAACAGCGACTACATAGCCAAAGAACTGACTTAAAGCTTCCTTCAACAGTGAGGAGACTGACACTCAAAAAGCCTATCCCAGGTCTTTTTTTTTCTTTTTTTTTGCGTTATCCAACTCTGTTGCATACCTGAGTTCGTATCCCCAGGGTTCCGTCCCGACTAGACCAGATTTTGCCGAACTGTTTAATACACTAAACTGTGTGTGCTGCCACCAAATGCAAGCTTTCATAAGCAGGGAAACGAGGGCAAATGGCCCGCTTGCATGCCTCCCCCCCCCCTCCCCTCCGTGCATGCTTCGCCCCCACCCCTCCTCCCGCCCTCTCTTCGTGTATACCGACGAATGGGCGCAAGGTGAAACCCGCTTTGACAAGATCTGTTAAACTATAGCTACCTCAGCATCTCACCATTTCCTTCTTACCCAACATGGCTTGGGCAAGGTCGGCGCGCTATAGCCCCCTGTGCTCGGGACCGTGCGGCGGACATGTCGCTTGTCATGTTGGAACCGGAAAGACAATTCTCTAAGTTCTTTCCAGCACTGTGGAAGCTTCTCCTCAGCTGAGAAGGGAAAATCTCTCAAAATATATTCATCCGTGCCGTGCCGTCTGCTAGGCGCCTCCATGACGTCTGCACGCAGGCATAGGGCGTGCAAAATCAAGCAGAGGGCAGCGCCTGATTAACATGAACATGGCGGGATCCATCGACGCGAATATTTTCCGCCTTCAATATATTAAGTTCTCGGAGTGCGTTGTAGGACCTGTCAGTTCGCACTAAAGCTTGTATTTCCCTTAGAAAAGTATTTTAACGATTCGATGGCGAAGTATTCGCGACCATTTTGCAGTTTCTAAGAGCCACTGTCGAGTTAACGGTGCTGTAGGACTTAGCAGGAGTGATTGAACGCAAATATGATTTGAATAGTAGCTAGCGAGCATACCTGATACATTGTCCTCTGTGTGAGTTAATGCGGAACTATTGGATTGGCGCCTTTCAAGATGTGTTTGTTGCTGACAGGACAGTGGGCAAGCACAAATCCTGCGTTCGGATCAAAACTAGCAGTCGCTTCTGCGTGGGGGCTGCCATGCAGGGGTTTCCCCCAAATTGAAATGAGGAACTGTGCCTGAAAATCAAAGGGATGGGGGGGGGGGGGGGGGTGCTTCTGGTTGGGGTCAAGCAACATGAATTCTTTCATTGTAACATATACAGGGGATGCCTTGAGAAAAACAAAGGGGGTGTGTACGCCTCCACTACGGAGTGTGTAGCCAGCGCCTCCTCTATGAAAAAAGTAGAGGAGGCGCTGGTGTAGCGATACCTATGCTGCCATGTTGATTTGCAATAACAGTCACAGGGGCGCTTACCGTTCAAGCAACTAAAGGTATACAACGCATGTTCTAAATGGAATAAGCGCACCATTTATCGTTGTGATGTAGAAAGTGCCAAAGGAGCGCAGGAGTATCAAACTCGTGCACCGTCATGGTGGTCTAGTGGTTACGGCACGCGGCTGCTGATCCGAAGGCCGCGGGATCGAATCCCGGCCGCGGAGGCTGTATTTCCATGGAGGCGAAATGTCGAGGCTCGTGTGGTGTGCGATGTATGTGCACGTTAAAGAACCCCAGGGTGGTGGAAATTTCTGGAGGCCTTCACTACGGCGTCTCTCATTATCACAGCTGGTTTTGGGACGTTAAGCACCACAAATCAATCGAAGCATCAAACTCGCCCATTATAAAGCCATTACATATGTGACTGTTTTCCTCCCCAAGCGCGGAGATTGTTTACACCCCGTAGCTTTTGTAGTGCTGAATGATTGGAGTCGGATTGAGTATAGAAGCAGAGTATATGCAATAAAAGAAAAAAATCGATCATTGCGTAAGTGTTCGGCTTAAGGAAAACCTCACCTCATTCGTTGTTTTCCAGCGTGTGTACGCGAGCGACTCATTTCAAACGCAGTGGCGCGCCGCTCTGCACACGCGCAATGCTTAGACAATACTTCATTTTCACGCAGGAAGGGGGTCTCCACTTCCTCCCTGCCCCGTCCCCTCAATCCACCCGGTATTGCATACCTCTTAACACAGGTACAGGCTAGGATTCTGTGGAACATCAGTGATGTCGCTGGAGAACACCTGTGTCGCAGTGGTGGCACCGCTGGTTTTGTAAACGCTGGAATTTTCACAGGAGCTTGCCCGCCCATACCCAGGCTCCGGTACTGCTGTGCTGTTCGCGTGTCTGCTGATGTCATTGGATGCCGAATGTTGAATCGATCAACAGTCTTCTCCCAGACACATTCCGATTTGCTGCTTCAGATGAACACATTTAGGCGGTGCTAGAAATTCTATTGAGACTCTTCAGGGAATGCCTGGCAGAATGAAGCAATACGGATTGCCCCCCGCGAGGAGCCACGAGGGCCTACTGTTGTCTTTGATGGGGCGCTCTGAGACGGTGTTCCCACGCCTGTTGCGAGGGAGCTGGTGCAAGCACCCTGGGAGGGGACAATCGATTGCACCCCCAAATAACAGGGATTTTTGCTTTTGGTACGCGTAATCGAAACGGAAATGTTTTAAGCAAGCAAGAAAAGCTGCATTTTTGCGAGTGTAACACAAACCGTCTGTCTCTATGTCTAGCCGCCTGTATCTTCGCATGTTCGTGGTCTCTCCACTACTTAGCATGTGCTAAAATTGGCAAGGCATCACATGGAAGAACATGAATTGTAGTTCATGTTTGGATCTCATTACGTGCAAATCATGCACGTCACGTCATACATATATTTACGTTCCTGTTACTATGGTAGTAGATTCATGTTACCTTGAGAAAAAATAAATGACAGTCCAAGACATGAATGACACAACATGCATGTCTTTATACAGATGACATGACGTGCATGCGATTGATATGGTGACGTAAGTTATGCAAATACATATGCCGAAAACTGTTATATTCGCTTGCTTAAGATGGTATACAACATGATGTTCACGCACAGCAAACCTGTGGTAGTGAATAAAATATGACGTAATTAATTGCACATTTGTCAAAATATCTGTACAGTCATCGAGCTAAAAACTAAAAGGGGTATTTGAATACACATTCCACAATATAGATTACTTGACATGTCCCACATGGTACCCACTATAAGTATACTTTCCGTGCATACAGTCCGGGACTGTGATGACATCGCACTTGGAGGGGCATCTGTCCATGTGTAGTTTGGCAGCTTTCGGCACGTCATGAGCTGCATTCTCGACGATAGGGAGGGCGGATGACGATTGCGGACCAGTGCTGTGGACCATGGACAGCTCTCCAAGACAAACGTGTCAATTCTGTCAGCTGCGACTGCACACTGTACGGGCAAAGCAATTGCCGGCCAGCTCTGCCAGGCTAATACCGCCTGCAGCAGCAACGTCGCCACTGCAAGCACCGCCGATTGCACTGCAATGGGTAATTAACCAAAACATCGATCTTGAAAGGACATCAGTGTAGACAACCGCTCGTTTTACCGGGCACGTTGTGCAGCGGTATTTGCCAGTTCTGATCACAAAGGCACTGCACTGAATTGCGAGCAGCGCCTTTTTTTCCCCGCGTTAATCACTACCACACAGAGGTTCTCAACTCAAAGGCACTTTGCTGCGGGTCGGTACGATAGCCACAGGCAGTGGTTTTGAGCCACAGCTGCCCCACGCATTCGGATAAGTGTATTATAGGTGCTCACAGAAATGCACTTACGCGGCATTAACTCCGAGTCCACGGCAGATGAGAGCGCAGCTGTCGGGTACGCACTCGTTCATCGCAGTGCCTCGCAAAGGCCAAGCACACATTGACAAACTGGTAAGTCCACGTAGAATGTTAGTTATAACACTTCGCATCATCTCGAATCACTCTTCGCCCCGGCACTGTGGTATAGTGATTATGACACTCTTCTGCTGATACGTTGGTCGTGGGATCCAATCCCGGCCGTGGTGGCTGCATTTCGATGGAGGCTAAATGTTGAGGCCCGTGTGCTGTGCGATGTCAGTGCACGTTAAAAGACCCCCTGTGGCAGATATTTCTGGAGCCCTCCTCTACGGCGTCTCGTATAATCATACCGTGGTTTTCAGACGTAAACACTCTGAAATCAACCAATCAGTCACTCAGTGGAGCATCACTATTGCTGTCGTAACTGTTTCGCGGATGGCCGCCTGAGTATAGTGGTTCGTCAAAAGCGGCGGGCAGCTTTGGCAGCCTCGACCGGTGGTGTCTGCGGTGCGCAGCCGCAGTGCGGCGCTCCATTGTAATTCCCGCAGAAAAAAAAGTGCTTAAATCTTCTTACGAGCCTGGTGGCGCACATGTCACCGCCCCGCTACAAAGGGGACGCTCATAGCATCCATCCATCCATCCATCCATCCATCCATCCATCCGCAGAACAGCTCAGAACAATGTACGGCAGAGCGGCCGTCCGCTCTAAAGTCCACAAAATGTTTCTGTTGTGTTCATCACGCGCACCAAAAGGTGATATTTCTATCGCACGACGTCCTCATTTTATCATTCAAATTTCCACTTCACATCATGAAATGAAGTACTGACTCGAAGATGACGGGACCGGAGGAAGAAGAAAATAAGGACAGAGGGCACAAAGAGCTTTGATTGCAACGAAGTTAACGAACTTCAGTGACACACCCAAGAATTCTCACAGTAGTTGTGGCATGCGCATACTGTGCAAACACCACTCTCCGTACACAGAGACGTCCAAGTCAATATTATGGAAAGAAAGAGGTTGGGGGACAGGGTCGGCACCAACAATAAAAAAAACAAGCTTGTAAAATACGAGTAAACTGCGGAGTTGCCAGAATTACTGTCTTGTAGCAGTGGTTCTGAGGTCATGGGTTGTGGTTCAAGGGCAAAAAACGGTTCCTATTTTCCCTTCGGCGTGACAGCGGCCATCCGGAACAGGGGAGGTGGCAAGCCCTTAAGCATTTCCGATGTTGAAATTGGTGTTCATTATTGTGTAATATGGTGGAAGCGGCATTCATACAGCCATCATGCTGTTCATTTCTAAAAAGGCTCCTATAACGAGTCGCGCTCCAGCCGATCCCGGCCCTTGCCGAGCAAACGCGCGTGACCTTTCCAGTGCGCTTCCTCTCTTCGTCTGGCTGTTGTGCCCTTTCGCAAGTCGAAGTACTTGAAGTTATTCAGTGGCCATGACACTCCCATCACTGCATATGGGGTTACTAATATCCCCTGCGCAGAAATTCTCAATTATTCTAGACGAAAATGCGGACGCATTCGTCCTCGTCACCTTGCATACGGAAGCATAACACTTCGTAATTGCAAAAAGAAAATGAAAAGAAAGAGGCGTCGCTTGTTTTTTTCAGTATCTATGATAGAAAACCTCCCCACATGGTTTATGGGTGCCTTCTCGTGCGACTTCGCGCGTACTTGTTTTTGCAAAGCAGCAGGTCGCGTACTGCCTTCACTGCCTCTCCGCTCCGTCCTATGCTACGAGAAATGCATTCGCAGATAGCTAACTGTTAGAATGTTCCTTCGAGATAGATAATGATCTCGTGTTTCGTAACAAGCGCCGGGTGGTACCCAGCTCCACGACCGCGAAAGGACCTGTTGTTTCAGGATTCGAACCCGGTACCAATCTGTGGCGCTCAAGAGTTTCGGCACGGCTACATTTATGACATAATTACAGGAGCTTGCAAATCAAATTTATGAAATAGTTCGTTTGACGTAGTCTTCATGAATAGTGCTGTAGGGAGATAAGAACGAAGTCAGGGGTGCCAACACATGACGGTCTCCTTGCGCGCGTCAGTAGAGCGCTATGGTCCCAATAAAGATACCAAGGAACCTGCCAATGATCACACAGCAGGCGCGCAGCGCCATCTTCGGCACACCCTGACTCCGACGGCGATCGCGAGTGCTGCCCCATATTTAGCACTCTTTGGACCCAAATCGAGGCGCGGGTGACGACGCTTTTAGCGTTTTTCTTCGCGATGCGCCCCGATCAAGGCTACCTTCCTCGGAGGGCCCCCAAACCAACAACCAAGGGGCTTTGATGTCATTGTTGGCCCGTTTAGGGATTAAAGTCACCCCCAACCTTTAGACTGAGAAGCAAAGCATTCAGCGTGTCCGAGGTGGGGCCCACCCCTGCGGTGTCGCACAGATTGGCAATGAATAAGGACGTAAGCCTCAGATCGTACCGCGCGGGACGGGGCGGAAACACGCTCGCACACACGGATTCCCATGGCGGAAGGAAGTCCATAAAGAGCTCGACACTGAATTCTTACTTGTACGGGACGTTTGTCCGCGCACTGAAGTGTGTGGGCCACAACAGACCAGCCGCGCTCTTTATAACCTCTGCTCCCTTCAGTGGGCTTTCACGGTGCACGCGTGGTGGTGGTTATTCTATACACAAGCAGCCCGCTCCATTGTTAGGGCCCTTGGGAGAGAAGAGAGAGGGTGGGTGGTGTGCCCAGACGCACGTTCTGTGTGCTTAGAGATACACACGCGTGGTGTGTTTTTTGTTCGCTTGCAGGGTTTTTAAAGGCGGTGCTTACGCTCGCACTTTGTGCATAGTAAGCAGAGCTTCAAAAGCGGGCAGGGCTTGCAGACAAGCGGGGGTCGTAGGCCGGATCAGTGAAGCCGCCCCGGAGCTGCTCAAGTTAATCTTCGTCGACAGGGGGCGACTGCATTGCTGTTTTTCTTGTCATTAGGTGTTCCCGGAATTGATAGCTGCTCTTCCTGTCCTATACATGCATAAAGAATGGTATTTATTCGTACGTTATTTTGTTTATTCGCCTATTTACTCAGTACTGCTTGCCCTTCCAAAGGCTGGGAGAAGTGGTAGCGAAAAAATAATAGTACATGACGAGCCCACGTGGGGAGGAACATGAAAATAAAGAAATAAAGTCTGCATGCGTCTGCAGTAGGGTTTCTTGGTTATTCATCGCAGGGGGAAACGGAGCAGAAAATTTCCCAAAAGGACAAAAGGTAGACAAACAGCTCCTTTCCTTTCTATCCTGTTTGTCGTATCAGCCAGTGTCGTGCCTTGTATAGCATATGACAACTTATTTATTTATTTATTTATTTATTTATTTATTTATTTATTTATTTATTTATTTATTTAATAATCTTGCTGTCGGAGTACTGTAGGCCCAAGCAAGAGTGAGAATATACATAATATAAAGATACACCTTTAACAGCGCACGAAATAAAAGATGATGCGCAAGAGAAGATACATAAACATATTTTAGTAAGTGTACATTTAAGCGCAGTACTGGAATGTCGTGGGGAAGAAACGCATGCAAGTAACAAAGTCCGTTCTACACTGTTTATAGTAACAACCTATATTTGAAACTATTACAGCTGTTGCGAAAACTGAAGCGAGTAAATGCTCATGAACTCTACAAAGACTTTTCTCTGGTGGAGCCTTATACACTCTGGGTGCTTGAGTTCATGCTGTTATAAAGGAATGTCAATCGAGCAGTATTTCTGCAGGTTTCTAGTGCATCGCCAGGCGTTATAGCAGGTAGGTTACAGGAGAGAAGGAAACAAATCTTCACTTGTACAGCACACTTGCTCTTCACTCAGTCGATTCCACTGCACAGTACTTTTGACAAAAGAAAAAAGAAAAAGAAGAAGAGTTTGCAAACAAGTTCATCCTGTCACGGTACTCGTTGATTTTACGTGAATGGTCATTACGCTCAGAAACGAATATGATTATTTGAGATAGCTTTCGCTCCTAATGCCAGTCTTATTACTAAATATGAGAAATAAAATATTCAATCTCATATTATTCCGCCGAGGGGAAACCAGCTCCCAATTTATGTTTTACATCAGTGAAACTTTGACTCCGCCCATACTGCCCCCATAGAAAACCTAGCAGCCGGTTCTACGTCGTTTCCCAGTTTATCGATCAACTTTTCTTGCGACAGCGCATGTACACTCTAAAATCGGTCCTACGCATGTTAAGTAAACAGTTTTCTTGAGGTATGGTTGCGAAATTTTTAGATTCCGCTGAATAAAGTTGAATGCCCTACGAGTTTTTACAACGACGTCGTCGACATGAGCAGACACGAGCAGTCAGATCTGATAACGTGACACCTGGTTTCACATATATAAGTTTTTTTCTTGGCCTATAATTTATCTGGCAATGATTTGCAATCTTCTTTTTGTTAAGCAGACGTGAACATGCTTTCTTAGTTTGGGTTCATCTTCCACATGGAACACCAATTATTAATGCGTTCTAATTCTAACATAGCAGCACCCTTCTTAATTCTCCTATATAAACAACTCAGTCGTCGGCAAATGACCTTATACTCGAGGAAATGGCCACAGTCATATAACTTTCATAAAATGAAAACAAAAGTGGCCCTAATAATGAGCCCTGTGGGACTCCTGACGTCACTCCAACGTGCGCAGAACTTTTGCCGTTGAAAGCAACACATTACTGATGCTCAGACAAATAATTTGCGTTCTATGCGAGCACACCTGAATTTATACTCAACATTTTGAGTTTTCTAAGAAGAAGCGGATGCGACGCGGTATCAAATGCCTTGATTTATTTGTGGAGTTTAACGTCCCTAAACCAGCTCTGATTATGAGAGACGCCGTAGCGGAGGGCTCCGGAAATTTCGACCACCTGGGGTTCTTTAACGTGCACTGACACCGCACAGCACAAGGGCCTCAACATTTCGCCTCCATCGAAATGCAGCCGCCGCGGTCGGAATTCCATCCCGCGAACTTCGGATGTGCAGCCGAGTGCCATAACCACTAGACCACCGTGGCGGGGCCAAATGCCTTACGAAAGTCCAACAAGACACGATCTGTTTGCCGCCACTCGTCAAAGTCAAGTGCCACTTCGTGGTAAAATTCAATTAATTAAGCTGTGCAATATAAGCCTTTCCGAAGCTCGTGTTGTTCTTTGATTAGTATATTGTTATATGACGCATTATTTCGGTATATAAAATATGCCCGATGATTCTTTTCACGAGACTGATGTTAAAGATATAGAGTTCGACACGTCTCTATTCGAACTCCCTTTATGAACATGTACGACTTGAACGGTTTTTTTTCCAGTCGTCATGTAGAAGCCCTGTGTGTAGCGACTTAAGTGCCGCAATGCCCCCTATAATGGTTAATTCAACTTGTTCTATTCCCGGAACTGCGATTGCATGGAGTATGGAATTATGGTTGGATTTGGGTAGGAAAACAGGTCGAAAGTATGCATTCATGTGCGTTGCCTTTCCGGTGTCATCTCTCAGAAGTTGCTAATAACACACAATTTCATTTATTTCTACAAGATCTGATCCGCATTTTTAAAAACTTTCGAAAATGTTTGGGATTAGTTTTCATGCTGTCAGTGAGTGTCTTTAAGCATTCTTGCACTTTTTATATCAAGCTTATACTCCTGTGTTAATTGGAATAACTTGTTTAGGTGATTCGCACTTTTATTTTTCTTGTATGTGTTAAATGCTCTTCTCCGTTTTCATTAATTTGAATATGCTCGAATTCACCCAAGGTTTCCTACGTTTCTTGAGTCTGGTGTAATCTATCCTAGAACGAACTTGTTCGTAAGTTTTAGTTGTTTATCTTAAACACCTACCATAATTTATGGATGTCATAATCCTCAGCAACGTAACGAACCAACAAGCATTATGCCTAAGAAAACATAGGGGAAACGCAGGGGAAGTTATTTAAGTTCCTAGTTGTGGTATTGTAATTTTTGGAGTAAGTAGAAAGGAATTAAATTGGAAGAAAAGACAAACCTGCTTGCGGTGGGAACCGAACCCACGACCTTCGGATATCGCGTCCGATGCTCTGCCACTGAGCTACAAAGGCTGTCGTCACGAATACAAAAGAGGTGAAGACAGCGAAGAAAAGGAGAAGAGTAAGGGGACGAATACGAAGGAGAAGAAGAGCACGGCGGAGAACTACGAGAGGAATACGACAATGAATACTAAAATAAACTCGACTAATAAGAAGAAGGGGAACGCGACGACAATGAAGAAATACAGAAGCAGAAAATGACAAGGAAGAACAGGACGTATACAATAAAGAAAGGCAGTCGAAGAGGAAGAATAGGGGGAGGAGAAGTACGAATGTAAGAAATCCTGCCTTTTCGGTTTGCCACGACTGCTATATACCATATTCTTTTCATCAGCCCCGTATGGCGAAGCATCCGTAAATCTTGTGGTGTCCAAGTACACGCCTGTTTTCTCCATGCGTACTTTGTGCCCTAACTTCGCTTGTTCCTGCAAATAAGCGCCGCATTCAAGTTTCACGGTATTGGTGATGCGCCATATAAACCTCCGATCTGGCGCAGTAGCTGTTTGGTGGTTTGGAACATTTGTATACATTCTGCAAGACCGACCGTTCGAAACAGAGCTCTGCCGGCTGGCCAAATTTCTGTGCCCCCTCACAATCAGCTCGGTACTACATACGCGAATCATGCACGAATCATGCTGCCTTCTCCGGAAGCTGCGGTTAGGGCAGTGGGTTAGGGCGAGACAGAGTAGAGGGAAAATAGCACTTTTGTGTAACCACCGGCCGACACGGGAATTTGAACCGCATGTGACGAAGCTTTTAAAAAATGCGAGTAATGTGCACTACCGCAGAACCATAGACAGTAGAGGAGCGTTGCTTTTCGACAAGTTAAGGCAATGAAAAGGATGTGCAAGATGAGGTGGCCTAATGCCCGTGACGTCGCTGCGAGTCGTCAACGATAAGCAAAGGCTTTTGTCTCTGTGAAGGCAAAACCGATTTTCTCGCGACCAACCGACCGATCGAAGGCAAAACCGATCGATTTCCTGGCAACGAAATGCCGGCAATAGTGAGCGTTTGTTACTTATGCCT
Source organism: Hyalomma asiaticum (assembly GCA_013339685.2). Lineage (NCBI taxonomy): Eukaryota > Metazoa > Arthropoda > Arachnida > Ixodida > Ixodidae > Hyalomma > Hyalomma asiaticum. Next base: position 66,199,446 of record CM023491.1, read on the forward strand.
AAATGGAGCAATGAAACCATGTTTTAAATTAACGATGGTTACTTTGTTTTGAATTACTTCCTTTGTACAGTTATCACAAGTTGCTTGGCGCGGTTAAAATGATTTTGGCTCGCCGGCAGCGTCCCTTTGTATATCGTAATATATGGGATGAATGTAGAGCATAACTGTCATTATGCGGGAGTAGTTGCGCTTTTCATTGCCTCCTTCAATATCTGCAGAATTTAGACATTCATTTTCCTTTGCAGTGACCCGGTCAATAGAAGTAATGATGTGGCGTTGGAAGACTGTGTCAATTAACAGGTTCACCTGGGCTTGAACCTGCGTCACGCACCACGAATGCATAAATTCCTTAGCGCATAGCTTCGAGACATCCATTCTGGGAAGCTTAGAGTGAGTGCTGTAGAAAGACAGGCTTACTTCTTCGATGTTAGCTGTATACGTCACCACCATGTGACATTCCTGCCTTTTTGCTTTTCTATTTTGACTTCTCTAGCCTACAACTGGTGACAGTTACCGTGGAGCAAAGATGTCCTTCTTATGTCGGACCTCGACGCAATTATCGCAAGGGGAAGAAGAAACCGAGAACACATGCCAGGAACTCAATGCATCCTTCGAGATATTTTTTTCTGTGTGCTTGCGTTCTTTCTCCTCTTTCCAGTGTGATGGCCAGTGCTTCGAGATCCGCGGTTGCCATCTCAGTCTCATTAGTGCGACACGTCGGGAGACAAACCCTTCCGCTGACCCTAATTGGGGGCTCCCTGGTTGCATACCGGGGACTTGCACTGCAATCTTCTGGCTCGGTACGCTGTTTCATTACGTCGAATTACACAAAGAGAGGTGTAGCAGGAATCCACACGTCTCACTACCGACAAGCGGAGGACTGCTCCGGGCGTCCCCTTTCGCGATCTTGCCAACACGTGTATGTTATATACTTCGTGATGTTATACTGTCCTGGTTACTTAAGGTTCGCGTTTCTTACTTTTCGAACTCCATACTGTGTACTAAAATGAAGTGGTTCCTACCAGTGATATTTTAACACTAGTGGTTCCTGAGGTGATGTGTAACTTGGCTTTGAAACAGAGGCATGACACAGAATGAATGATAGCTGACATAAAATTATCAAGTGACGATGTCACAGACACACTCTCCTGCGGGTCCCTTGTGATGAAAATTCTTGCCTTAGGACTTTCAAGAACAAACAGGACACATTGAGCAGCAATGTCTGTGTTGCTACGAATGAGACACATAACGTATGTTATCATGCGTTCAATACTGTCTTATGCGAAGAAACTGTTCCGTCACTACGACATCCTTTGGCTGTGAGAAATACTGTATAGATATTTTGTTCCATTTGCATACGAATCGCTACGTTACTTCAAACTAACGTGAAAAGAAATCCGGTCAGCTACGCACTGTAGTGGTGCGAAGACTGAGGACACAGCTTAACTGACGGCATTCACTGCCTCCATTTCCTCCTCCACACCCACACTTTCCTTTCTCACTTCTTGCTACAATATAGTGTCCAACCCTTTCCCAAGCTTTACCCTCTTCTCTCCTCCTCAACCTCAAATAATTCTTCCTTACCCTCGCCTCCCTTTCCAAACCCTCCTGATAACGTCCCTCTTCACACTCACCTCCTTTTTCCACTGCTTGCTAAAGTATACTGTAGGAGACTATGCTGTGCTATACCCTATCCCCTCCTCCTTTTACCTCGTCACCCTCACCTCATTCTTTTCCAGCCCCTCCTCCTTCCCTCGGGCTCACTTTCCTTTTCCCGTCCTTGCTACAAGACTATGCCACGTTCTAACTCCTACCTTCTCCCCTTCTCCTTTTCTTCCTGGTCACCTTCACCTCCATTTGCCAGCCCTTGCTACACTATGCTGTAGGCGAATATGCAGTTCTCTACCCTCTCCCCTTTTGTTTCCCTCCACACCCTCACACCATTCTTCCTCGCTCTCTCCTCTCTTTCTTACCCGTTCTACCATTCGTTCCTCCACACCCTCAATGTTCTCTCCCGGTGTTCGCTGTTACTACTCCGCATGCGCGGCTATGTGGAGATTATTCCATGTGGCGCCCCAGCTGTGTCGTGGCTGGTTGCTAGGCAACGCAAGGCGAGGTGAGGTTTTCCGCCGAGGACGGACGTTATACCCCAAGATATAACAGCTGTTAGCGCCCCAGCCATCGAAAATACTGAGTTACAGCTACCATTTCATCTATCTCTGACGTGTTGAAGAATCGCGCAGAGTTCTTATCTTGAGGAGCCTCAATTTATTAAAAAGCATTCCGGCATGGCACGTGTGAAATGTGCGTTTTGATCATGAAACATGCTGTATGGACGAGTCGGATAAATGGCGGCCGCTTCGGGGTAATTGCCCTTGCCACGTACCGTATTTATTGCACGAGTGTTATTGTTCGGGGGAGTTGGTGCCACATGTCCAATTTGAACGCTGCTGTCACACGCACACACACATGCGCGCGCGGACAACAGGAACAGACGAAAAACGAAGTGCGTCCGACTGTGCTTTCTCAGAAATCCTAGAGGACTCAATAAGGAAACCTTGGCACCAAAGATAGATAGATAGATAGATAGATAGATAGATAGATAGATAGATAGATAGATAGATAGATAGATAGATAGATAGATAATAAACTTTATTGTGGTCCGGAAGTATCTTCCCCTTTGTTATAGGGGCAAGACAGCGGGCCGCTCCCACGCTGTGACGGGAAGGTCAAGCCTTATCGCCGCATCGTGGGCCTTAGAACAAAGAAATTAAACCAGTTTCACTGCAGCCTCTGGTGTGTCATAGTTGGCGTTTTCTAATTATTATGGCTTAATTTAATTTCATGATGCTATTAATTACCCTTAATGTGTAGAGAGAGAGAGAAAAAAAATCACAGCATATCCACGGGGTGAATGATGATGAGTGGGCGAAGCTCCGGAGGGAATCATCGGTAAACCGTGAATCTTTCGCGTAAATCGCCCAGTCGATCATCATGTAAAGGCGTGAGAAACACTGTATTCGTACGCTGGGATCTCGCGTTTAAGGGGGATATGCTGTGCTAGAGCCAGGCCTGCGCGGAACTGCAGGACAGTGACAGCGTAAGCAGGAGGAGCTACTTTCTTAGAGGCCACTTTAAACGCTTGAGGAAACTAGTGCAAGTAGAAGTGGTAGGTATCTCCTGCGCCATAACTTATTATTTTGCCAAGTAGGGAAGTACCCACTACGCCATAATTACCAGTGCCTCCGTAATGGGTTCAAAGCTACAAAGCACGCAGCTCTGTGTTCTTTCAAATGATGCCTCGACGTCGTTATACAATCCATTTTCGCGTCGTGTAGCGGTGTATTACTATTTTTCAACGTAACATTACGTTTGTTAATGCGATTCCGCGGGAGACATTATACCTGTTTAGGTCTTTTAGAGATAATTTTTCAACCACAGGCGTAGCCCAGTAGTAGAACGCTCGACTGCCACGCCGAGAGCCTGTGTTCGAATCCAGGTAGAGGACACAACTTTCGGAATTTTTTTTGTATAAAAGTAGACGTGGCTACGTACATCACCAACGAACACCATGGGATGTACAGACCCACGCCCTAAGGAGCTTCGCCCCTAAAAACTAATCCGCGAATAGGTCCGGCGATTTGGTCAGGGTAAGGCCGCAAGCACCCCAGCCTAGGTGACGGCCTCGAGCCCTTGGCTTCCTCGGCGTGCCGGACGGCCCAGAGTTGATCGGCGAGATTGTGGCTGAGCAGGCACGCCTCCCATCGCACCCCGCGGTCACAGACTGCCATGTCTACCCCGTTCCTAATAAGGCGATCCTGCTGTGCGCTCCCTGTGCATGCCCACACAATGTGCTGCAGCGTCGCCGCTCTGGCTCCGCGCACTTTACATGTGTCAGACGAATAAATGTCTGGGTAGCAAGTAGAGACGAAGGGTCACCGGGTTTGGACACGCTTGTGTCCGTAGATGTCTCCAGGCAACCGCCTCTTCCTTGTTTAGTTTGGCGTGTGGTAGTGGGTACTTACATCTGTTCAATATGTAGTGTTGTGTGATGTCTCTGAAAGTGGTCATGCGATCCCCCCACGTCCACTCCCGCATCGCCCGCGTGTTGGGCGGGGCGTCAGGACTGTCCGCGATCGTCGCGGCTCGGCGTGTAAGTTCTAGAGCCGCGGCGTACGCCGCCTCATTGCCCGCAAGCGGTGGGTCCGTGTGAGAGGGGGCCCATAGGAGGAAACTCATTTTTGCGGCAAGTGTTGCCTTCGTGAATTTGGATAATGCGGGCCGCTTGCCGGGAGACCCGGCCGCTGACGTAGCTACGTATCGCCGCGTGCGAGCCGCTTATTATAACTGTGGCGTCCGCAGTGGTGATCGCGAGGACTGTCGCGGCCTTTTCGGCCGCCTCTGTCTCTTCCGTGCGTATTGTGGCGCTCGCGATGCAAGTTCCTCTATGGTTCGTTATCGCGACCACGAATCCGCGTCGGCGCTTGTAATGGGCTGCGTCTATGTACACAGTTGCCTGACTATTGCCAAATTTCTTTTGAAGATCGTGATGCGTCGGGGGCATGTTTTTGGGCGACGGCGGAAGGACGATGCGCTTGCGAATCGGTTTGGTTATCGCAACCTTTTCACCCTGCTGCGTGTGATATGTGATGCCAAGAATTTCGAGGATGTGTCGGCCGCTGAGGCTCTTTTGCCAGCCGCTCATACCGCGCGACGTTGTGCGCTTCGATTAACTCATCTAACTTGTTGTGCAACCCCAGTTCGAGAAGTTTGTCCGTACACGTGTTAATAGGTATTCCGATAACGCGTTTGTATGCCTTGCGAATAATACACTATAGTTTTGTTCGTTTGGTCGCTTTGGAGGCTTTTATTTTATTGCAATACTTTGGTTTATTTTAGCCATTCTTAACCGGAATCCATTTTAGCTGGTTCTGGTCAGTTATTGGCATGTCTGGTTCCTTTTCTTAGCTGCTGTTTCCTCAGAATCAGCACACGTGAGGAGATGCTGAAAGGCCGAGGCCTGCAGTTGCTCCGTACTTAAGGATAGATTGGCAGTAACTGCATATATCAGTGGAATCTTCTACGGGACTCGAATCCAGAGTTAGATGAGCTCGCAGTACTCGGACAGGAGACCTTTACAGGAGTCTACGCCAGTGTACGGAACGCCGTTCCAGGGAACGACGTTCCTGGAACTAGTTCCTTTTTGGAGGAACGCCGCTGCTGCACGCCGACCTGTCGCCGCTCCTCGCCCACGCCAGGACCCAACGCCTCCGCAGTCTCGTCGCCAGCCACCGCCGCCACCTCCGACGCCATCCCACTCGCCAGTAATCCAGCGTGCGCTGAGGAAAACTGATATTTGGCGCACCCCGGACCACCGCCCACTACTCTACCACTGCGGCGAAGCCGGGCACTCCTGCCGCTACTGCCAGTACCGTGAGATGGGACTGCGTGGCTTCGACGTGAACGCGCCACGTCCGCGCCCAGGTGAGCGACCTCGCGACATCGCCGACTGCATCGCCGGATCGCAGTGCCAACGACGACGACCACCTCGTTCACCTTCGCCTGACCGCTACGTCTCCCCGGGTCGCCGCCAGTACGCAGGCCCCACCCGGGGCCGATCTCCAAACCCATATCCGGGAAACTAAAGGCAGCAACCGATGGAGGTGCGGTTGCTGCACGGCGCAATGCCGAAGATCCTCCTCCGACGACGACGACCACGACGCACGAACCCTCCCGACGTAGTCTCAGCACGCCGCTCGACCAGAGTCTCCACGAGAAAGCCTCGCCGCCGACGCGACATAGCAGCGCCGGGGCAAGCCGACGCAGCCGTGTCCCAACGCCTCGACCTAACAGGAACGCAAGACGACGAATAGCCGACCTCGACGTGATTATTGACGGTCACAGCGTCACCGCCCTAGTCGATACTGGCGCCAACTACTCTGTCATCGGTGGTCTCTTCGCCGCCAAGCTGAAGAAGGTAAAGACTACCTGGGAAGTACCAGATATCCGAACAGCGGGGGCCACCATACAACACCGACTGGAACATGCACAGCAAGAGTGACGATTCACAGCCAGACGTATTCGGTGAGTTTTGTGGTCTTGCAGCAATGCTCGCGAGACGTCATTTTAGGCATGGATTTCCTAGACCAGCGCGGCGCAGTCATCGACCTCAGATCCAGGTCAATAACGCTGTCTACGGATAATGCGACGTCGTCAGACTGCACCGTCGCTTATCATGCCTTGAATACGACAGAAGAGCAGGTAACCGTCCCGCCACTGTCGAGCGTCGTCATTTCTGTCGGCAGCAAAGCGCCTGCCAACTTACAAGGTGTCATCGAAGGCGACCAGCACTTGCTCCTAGACCGTCAGATGTGCGTCGCAAGAGGCATAGCCAAGCTTCATAACGGCGAAGCCAAGGTAATGCCGACGAACTTCAGCAACGAATATAGGCACCTGAATAGGGGTACGACGGTAGCGCACCTGACTGAATTTGTGGAAGTAAGCAATGCCTCCGCCCTCACCGATTCTCACAGACCCCCAACGACGACCGCAGTGTCTGCGCCCGCCTTCGGCGTCAATCAAGGCCCTTCCAGGCAGTAACAAAAGGAGCTCAAGGCCTTACTCCAGCAATACAAGGACTGCTTCTCGTCGTTATCGAGGTTTCGTCAGAACCCTCTCGCGAAACATCGAATCATAGCCGACGAATATGCCCGTCCTCTCCATCAGAGCCCCTACCGAGTTTCGGCACGGGAACGCGAGGCCGTCAAGCAACAAGTCGACGAAATGCTGCGTGGCGACACCATTCAGCCGTCTACGAGCCCGTGGGCATCACCCGTGGTGTTAGTGAGGAAGAAGGATGGAACCCTACGTTTTTGCGTCGATTATCATCGCCTGAACAAGATCACGAAGATAGACGTGTATCCTCTCCCACGGATAGACGATGCTTTCGATCGACTCTACAACGCCAAGTATTCATCGATGGACCTCAAAACCGGCTACTGGCAAATCGAAGTAGACGAAAGAGGCCGAGAGAAGACTGCCTTCATAACACCAGACGGCCTGTTCGAGTTTAAAGTCATGCCCTTTGGTCTTTGCTCGGCGCCTGCGACGTTCCAACGCCTTATGGACACAGTACTCTCAGGCTTGAAGTGGCAGACTTGCCTCGTCTACTTGGACGACGTAGTCGTATTTGCTTCCAGCTTCGACGAACACCTCCGGTGCCTTGAAGCTGTTCTTAGGGTAATCAAAGCCTCCGGACTTACCCTGAAGCCAGAAAAGTGCAGCTTCGCCTACGAGGAGCTATTGTTCCTTGGCCACGTTATCAGCAAGTCGGGAGCACGCCCTGATCCACAGAAAACAGCTGCGATCGCCGACTTTCCTCCGCCCACCAACAAGAAAGCAGTACGCCGATTTCTTGGCCTCTGCGCTTATGACAGGCGCTTCGTCAAGAACTTTTCGCGGATCGCCGAGCCGCTGACTTACCTCACGAAGGCCGACGTCGACTTCAAATGGGAAACGCCGCAAGTCGAGGCATTTCAAGAACTAAAGCGACGCCTGCAAATGCCGCCAATACTCGCACACTTCGACGAAAAAGCCGACACCGAAATTCACACGGACACAAGCAGCACAGGGCTCGGCGCCGTGCTCGTGCAGAGGACCAACGGACAAGGGTCATCGGTTACGCTAGCCTGTCACTTTCGAAGGCAGAAGCGAATTATTCCACCACAGAAAAGGAATGCCTTGCCATCATCTGGGCTACATCAATGTTCCGCCCCTACCTGTGGGGCAGGCCTTTGAAAGTTGTGAGTGACCACCACGCCTTGTGTTGGCTAGCTAACTTGAAAGATCCATCAGGGCGCCTCGCACGGTGGAGTCTCAGACTGTAGGAATTTGACATCACCATCGTCTACAAGAGTGGACGAAAGCACTCCGACGCCGACTGCTTGTCTCGCGCCCCCGTCGATCCGCCGCCCCAGGGTGACCAGGACGACGACTCATTCTTGGGACCTATAAGTACCGACGACATCGCGGAACGCCAACGAGCTGACCCAGAGCTCAAGAGCCTCATGGACTACCTCGAAGGCAAGACCGTCGCCGTGCCAAATGTATTCCGACGAGGACTAGCTTCGTTTTTCCTGCGGAACAGCGTTCTCCTGAAGACGAACTTCTCGCCGCTCCGCGCCGACCACCTTTCGTGGTGCCTTCAGCGTTACGTCCAGAGGTTCTGGAAGCTTTACACGACCACCCGACAGCCGGACACCTTGGTTTTTCTCGCACACTACCAAGAATACAAGAAAAGTACTACTGGCCTCGCCTCACTGCCGACGTCGTCCATTACGTAAAGACATCCAGAGACTGTCAGCGACGCAAGACGCCGGCAACTAGGCCAGCCGGACTTCTGCAACCCATCGAACCACCTCGACGGCCGTTCCAGGAAATCGGCATGGACTTACTGGGGCCGTTCCCGACGTCGACTTCCGGCAATAAATGGGTCGTCGTAGCGACTGAGTACCTCATCCGCTATGCCGAGACAAACGCCTTGCCCAAGGGCACTGCCGCCGAGGTCGCCAAGTTCTTCATCGAGAACATCGTCCTGCGTCACGGAGCCCCGGAGGTCCTCATCACCGACAGAGGTACGGCCTTTACGGCTGACCTAACTCAGGCGATCTAGAAGTACAGTCACACGAACCACCGCCGAACGACCGCCTACCACCCGCAGACGAATCGTCTCACCGAGCGTCTAAATAAGACCATTGCCGACTTGCTGGCCAGGTACGTCGACGTCGAACACAAGAGGTGGGACGCCATACTTCCGTATGTGACCTTCGCATACAGCACGGCCGTGCAAGAAACGACGCAGCTTTCTCCATACAGGCTTGTCTGCGGACGGAGCCCAACAACGACACCTGACGCCATGCTACCGGTCGGCACCGACGAAGAAGACCTCGACGTTCCCAGCTACCTGGAGCGCGCCGAAGAAGCTCGACAGCTAGCCCGCCTGCGTATCAAGAGCCCGCAGACAGTCGGTAGGCGCCACTACAACCTTCGACGACGCCACACCGCATACCAACCCGGCGACCTTGTCTGGGTCTGGACGCCGATACAACGACGGGGATTGCGTGAAAAGCTCTTACGGCGCTACTTTGGACCCTACAAGGTACTCCGACATTGTGGTGAACTGGACTATGCGGTCGTGGCCGACGGCTTAACGTCATCCCAGCGGCGCCGTGAACGACCCGAAGTTGTACATGTGGTGCGACTGAAACCTTATTACGCGCGCTGATTAACAGTGGCGTATTGTTAATTTATGGCATGTACTCTAACTTGCATGTTCTATTTTTAGCATCGGGCGATGCTTTTCAGAGGGGGGTAGTGACACGGTCGGTTGTTTCCGTGAACGCCGTTGTCACCTTCCTGTGAATCGCGCGCTTGCTTTGATTGTTTGCGGCGAGAGGAGTTATCACTTTCTGTTATGCCAACGCAAGCCGCGTTTATCTTGCATGTCACTTCGGGAAGCGTGTCGAAAATTCCTGAAACTTTGCATGCTGCCGCGCACACTTGAGTAACTTCTGGAATTCCAGAGATAATGCGAGAACGCGTTAAGCCATGTGTATAAAAGCCGACGCACTGCGCTGCTTGTCAGTCTTTCCGTCGACCGACGACTGGTCATGCCGCTCTTGCGACCGACGACTGGTCATGCCGCTCTTGAATTGTGATTGGCCTTGTTTTTCTGGGCACAAGTTCGCCCAATAAACAGTTCGCCTGACATCACCTTGAGTCCTGCGTGCTTCGTCTCAAGTGCTGCGTGTGTCACAACCACGTGACAATATTAAAAACAGTAGCGACCCAACGACGCTACCCTGTGGGACGCCGGAGATAACATAGCAGAGGGGAGACGAAAGATTGTTAACCATTGTAAACTGCAGATGATTAGAAAGTTACATATCCAAGAGAGTGTCTCCGAATTTAACTGTAGAGCAGTTAACTTTGAAATCAGGCGCCAGTGCGCTACGCGGTCGAACGTCTTAGAAAAGTCGAGAAATACGCTATCAATCTGTGTATTACGGTCCATGTCGAAATGCAAGCCAGCTGTGAATTCTAAAGGCTGTGTGTTGTCAGCTGTGCAATTCAGCTGTGAACCCGTGTTGATTGGTGAAAAGAAGTTATTTGATTCAAAATGATTGTATGTGTGCGATGCAATGATGTGCTCGAGCATTTTACAACAGATACAAGTTCGTGAGATAGGTCGGTAGTTATCAGGAGAATATCTATCGCCACTATTGAATATTGGAACTACTTTCGCAGTTTTCCAATCAGATGGGAGTTCTCCTGAAGTTAGTGACTGTCTGAAAATGTGATACAATATTTCGCTGGAAGTAACGACGGTATTCTTTAGTATTCTGGAATTAATCCCATCTACGCCGCAAGAATTAGATAACTTAAGGTTATTTATAAGAGCCACAATGCCGTCAATATAAGTCGCGATGGGCGTCATATACTGATAGTCAAAATCGGGAACTTCACGTATGGTGGAGCATTCTTCTGTACAAAAAATAGATGAAAAATATGCGTTGAAGCTTGAAGCACACTCATTATCAGGAATCGATGAACAAATCGCTAAATACGATTTTGAACAGGGAATGTCACAGGAGTCATTATTAGGAAGAGGCACGTGATTGCTGTCATGTGATGAAATGTAATTAGTATCGCGATTCGGGGAAATGACTTGCCAAAACTTTTTAGGGTTCGAATTCAGCAGAGATGGAAGGTAATAGAGCAAATACTTATCTTTAGGACTGCTTAACGCCAAGTTATAGTTTTTTAAACACTGTATGTATTTTGCCCAAGCCAATGAGGTCTCCAATTTTTTCGCACTTCTGTAAACGCGTTCCTTTTTGTTTCTAAGTCGTCTGAGGGAATTAGTGAACCAGGGGTTCGATTTACTGTTAGTTATTTTGATTAATGGGATGCGCTCGTTTACTAACGAGCATAATTTGTCTCCTCAAACGTTCGACTGTGCAGAGAAGGATGAAATTCATTGTTTAAAAAGCATTCTAGTTCAGCATTCATGATAGCATTGTTACCTTTCCTATATTCACGAATTATTTTCTTCAACGTGCCCGCGTGTGGTAATGGAATATTGACGGTTAATTGGAGCAGCTTGTGGTCGCTGAAACAATCTAGGTAAGTTATTTGCTCAACTGTTTCAGGATCGCTTGTAAGTACCAAGTCCAATATATTAGATCCGCGAGTTAGTTGGTTCATAAATTGTGAGAAGTTGAAATCCAGGGTTAAGTTAATAAAATCTGACGACATTCTGCAAGAGGAGCTTAGCTTTGCCCAGTCGATATGCGGAAATTTAAACTCCCCCAAGGGATAAAACGCATGTATAGTAGGCCCTAAGTTGTTTGGAAATACTGTCGCGAAGATCGATGATAAAGGACTCGTTTGAATCGGGAGGACGGTAGCAAGTACCAATTAACATGTTCACGGATTGGGCTTTATAGGCGGCCCAAACAATCTCGAGATTTGAGTTTGGGGTAATGCAATATGATGTAAAGGTCCTTTTAATCGCAAGTATGACACCACCGCCTCGTCTGTCAAAGCGGTCGCCTCGGTACATATTGTAAGTGCTCGCGAGGAAAAACAGTTCATTATTAGAAATATCTGGATGTAGCCAGGTTTTGGTAAGAACAACAATATCTGAATCGGCATCTTGGAGAAGGGAAGAAAATTTATCATGCTTTGACACAAGAATTTGGATGTTAGTAAAAGATGATGATATTGGTGATCTTATGGGATTAGGTCGCTATTCATGACGGTGCGGGGGGCATGTGTGCCTCTTTTCTTATTTATTACACTGCACGACAGTTTGGGTGACAATATCATAGACGTAAGCAGTTGTGCCCATGCGTAGCTGATCAAGAGATAGCTTGTGCGATTTATTTTGAGCTTTAGCAAGTGCTATCATTTTTCTTCTAGCTTGGTGTGTGGCAAATGAGAAGTCTTCGCGAATGGAAAATGATTATTGTTGTTGTTTTGTGGGGTTTTACGTCCCAAAACCAGTTCTGATTATGAGAGACGCCGTAGTGGAGGGCTCCGGAAATTTCGACCACCTGGGGTTCTTTAACGTGCACTGACATCGCACAGCACACGGGCCTCAACATTTCGCCTCCATCGAAATCCAGCCGCCGCGGCCGGGATTCGATCCCGCGACCCTCGGATCAGCAGCCGAGTACCTTAGCCACTAGACCACCGTGGCGGGGCGTGGAAAATGATGAGCCTTTAAGCTTGCGCGCAGCTGAGAACCTCTTGTTTGTCTTTAAAGAATGTAAATTTGTCGATGAGAGGCCGATGATTATCAACATCACACTCACCTAGCCGATGGACAAGTTCGAATTGTGCACCAGTTTTTGTTATTCCCAGCTTTTCTGCGCAAAGCTTTGTTATTTTAAACTCCGATGCTGCCCAGTCCTCGGCAGGGTCGTCTTCAATACCAAAGGAAAATAACTTCATCGTCGTGGCCTGCTCTTTGCATCCTCACACCTGGAATTAATTGTCACGAGCTGATTAGAGACGCCCTGCAAAACATCGGTTCCAGTGGCAGAACAGACCGAGCGCTCCGCGGGGGAGTTTGCTTCAAGGGGCGTTACCCTCGCGTTAACGAGTTCGATTTTGCTGTTGGCGGTTGCTAATTCGTCTTTAGTACTTTTTATTTCTGCTTGTAGCAGATCATTGCCCTTCATAAGCTCCGCCACCTTTGCAAGTGCAGCGGCCTCCCCATTTTTAGCAATTTTTAGTTAAGCAACGAGTGCTGCGTGCGCTACTACTAGTTTGGAAATTCTATCTACGACGCTTGCAAGAGCTCCCGCCTCAACCTTGGGCATTTGACAAGAATTGGACTCAATATCACCACAGAGCATAAGTAGTAAATCCTTCAACGCACCGCACAAATCAGAAGCAGTAGCCTGCACTCGCTTCAGTATACCTCGCAGTTCTACAGGGCACGACACCTCCAACAAAAGGTAATTAATGGTCCTCACACACGAAGCACCAGTTAGGTAACTAACCTGCAAAATCAGCTTGTGTGAGTTCATCATCACAGATGCGGTGCCGTGCCCGAAGCCGCCGAGGTCTCGGTGATCACATAGGCTTTGTCCCCTCTTTTACACTATTGATGTACTCTGTGCCATTATGGCTTACAGATGTTTCTTCGAAGTCGGTGCTATGTTGCGTGTCAGAGCACTGTGCTGGGCTAGTTAATACATGTTAACTAAACTATTTAACTAAACAGCGTGTCGCGACGTTACAAAAATAAAACACCATATCTGCGCAGAATCGCAGGACAGTGACAGCGTAAGCTGAAGGAGCAACCTTCTTAAGGCCCAACCACAGGCACGCGTCAGCACGCGCCTACGCGTCAAAAGCGTCAAAAGCGTCGCCGCGCGTCACCCTCGGAGGGGGCTGACGGACCGAGACGCGTCGACGCGAGGGTATCTAGCAGTGTCAGATATTTTCGCCTCGCGCACGGCTCGCGTCTACGCGCCTGCCACGCGCCAACCAATCAGAGGCCGCGGAACCACCCACGGCTAGGCCTAGCATGGCGGCCGCCGTAGTGCAGCCGCGAAGACACGGCGGAGTTCTGGTTCTGGGGAAGCGCGGAAGCGTTTCGGAATTAACGCGTCGTCAACCGTAGCCCACAGCGATACGATCAAGGACCGCGATTGTCGCAGGGTGATATGTGATTTTGCCAACAGTTCCAGCTGACCTTCCATCAGCGTGAGTGCGATCGCTGCCGAGTCAAAACATCGTCGACATCGTACTGGAGACTGCTGCTGCGCCTGTGCTTGTGTCTGTGTTTACTTGTGCTTGAAACGAGTGGATACATGCTTTCGAATTTCGAAGGCTGGACCGTCACCTGTTGCTAATTCAATTGTGAGCGATGTCAGTAACTAGCGAAGGCCTCTGGCGCGGCCCGTCGACTTCGCCCGAAGGGGCACAGTTGAGAAACTCGGGTGACTGATGTTGATGTTTCTTTGTTTACGTCGCAACGTAAACGTTATAACAACGCCCCTGATCGTGACCGTGTGTGGTGCTTACGCAAGAATGTTGAACTGCTGCATGTTTGTTTTCAACATCGGCACCTACCACCATCGCTGCCAAAGGTGGACCGCGCCCTCGCTAGCACTTTCCGGTGATATCTTGCCACGAACATGAGTGTATTGCGCACTCTACGACACTCAAACATTTGTTGATTCGAGACAAATTGTTTAGGTGTAGTGTCAAGCCAGCAACAACGGACCATCGCTTACGGCTGCGATCAGCTGCTACCGGTGTCGTTGCTGTGTTTAGAATTCAAGCTCGAACGTACACGAAAGTGGTGTTTGAAAAAGAAAATTGCATGCACGAAGAAATGCTGCTTTTGCTCTTGTTCTGCTTTCCTACAGTGCACTGCACATTGGCACATGCGTAGTACAAAGCAAGGAAGCTTTGTACGCTGTCTGCTCTGACAAACACACGGACAGAGGTGTAATGCAAGAGCAGGTATCATTCATCGAGTAACGAGGATCTAAAGAAGATTGCTTTTTTGAGGGTTGTTTACATAGCGTGTTTTTTGGCACTTGCCGTCTCATCAGAGCTTGTGAATGAGATGTGCCTTTTTAAATATCAAATGCATGACAATTTAAAAACAGTGTGAGGACAGCATGGCCCCAAATGTACTCGCATTATTCGCTGAATAAGCAGTGTGCAATATTAGAGTACAGGGCATCATTGAAGAGACACGTAGGGCAGTGGGCAGCAATGGTAGCTGATATAAACATTGGTCTGTGTAAATTAGGAACAAAATTCTGATAGGGGCTATGTAAATGACAGCTGGTTTGCCCGAATGACCTTACATTATTGCACAGATCTATCCCGTGATTCCTATCATGAAGTGCCATATCTATAACCATCAACACCTATCTGCCCATTCATTGTTTCTTTTTTTTTTCTCAGCACCGTGATTTGAAACAGAATTATTTTTTGACAATTTCAAATAACAAGATCAGATGGTAACAATATATAAGGAATAACATGGCAAGGATTATTCAATTTTGAAAGTTTGTGCGTTTTCCCACATATGCTAGTACTCATGCACTTTTAACGTGGCCGAAATGCCAAGAATTTCAGCTTCTCAATGTTAACAACTTGCAAACCTGTCTGGACAGGTACTGTATTGCATGTTTTCAAGTGACATAAGTCGCATCATATGGTTATGAACACATGTTGTGTCAATAAAGGCCTCTCAACCAAAAATTGCTCATAAAGGCGTCCTACAGCTGTGCTTGGTCAGAATTATAGAGGCGATAGCACTCACATCACACAATTAAGCGCGTCTTGTGTTTACAAAAGACCTCTGGCCACAAATAATGCTCAAAAGTATGACAGAACAGTACTGTCTTAGGATTTTGCTTGTAATAGAAGCCACATCGCAATGTTACAAGCACACCTTTTTGTAATCACTAATCTCTCTTTGAATTGCTGTCAAATGTCCTAAAAGAGTGCTTTGTTAGTATTTTGCAAGTAATAGTAGTCATCGTGCACACCTTTTGGCAATAAATGACTTCTCATTCATGAATTTCTCTTACAGCACTACAGAACAGTGCTTTGTTAGCACTTAAGGAGCAACAGTACTCGCATCATACAATTATGAGCACATTTTATGTTAATGAA
The DNA here is from genome assembly GCA_013339685.2 of Hyalomma asiaticum. NCBI lineage: Eukaryota > Metazoa > Arthropoda > Arachnida > Ixodida > Ixodidae > Hyalomma > Hyalomma asiaticum. The sequence continues at coordinate 66,215,160 of CM023491.1, forward strand.
GACCCCTCATCCACACATAGCCCCCAAAAGCATGCTAATGGAGCGTTTACGTAGAATTTTAAGAGTGGACAGTAGTCGCACAATAAATTACAAACATGCCTTGTGTTAATAAACAGTTAGTGAATCACAAGTAGCCGTCCAAAGCATCCTAAGTTGCATTTGGTTAGAATTTTGTGAGTGATGGTAGTTGCATCACACGATTGTAAGCATGCCTTTGTTTATAAATGACCCCTTGACCATGAATTTCTCTTGAAACATTTTAAAACAGTGCTTGGTTAGAATTTTAGGAATGGCCGGAATGATAATTATCATGTCAGGCAATGATAGGCTTGTTTTATGTTGTTAGATAACACTGACCACAAACACACTACCAGACAGGACTTTACAAATGAGGGCTGCCCATGATTTTCTACCTATACTGTGTGGATAGGCAGTGACCCACAGTATGTGTATAGTTGGTAACAGCCTCAGCAAAACCTAAAGATGTTGGCATATGCCTAATGGATATTTAATATATATATAAACGAGGCTGTAGTTTACATAGGACTTCAGTGGTCAGAATATAGCAAGAGATATTTGGAAGTGACATGCTTTGATACTATTTAAAATTGTGTAGGAACCGCACCCTCTTGCGCCTTAACTAGGTTTGGCCCTCGGATAGTGGCGGATCCTCACAGTCCAGTTATTTCGGCCATGCTTACATTATCCCCAATATTGTACTGTAATAAAATTGAATACTAAGGCTTCTATAATGTCTATTTGCTATGCAAGCACACAATGTACGTTGTGCTTGCCATCTTTCATTGCTGTTGTGGTAGGACCCGTGTCCACATTAAAGCTTTTTTTCATGATAATGACAGAGATACTGTGCAAACTTGCTTGAATCAAGGTGTGCACTTCCTTTTTCAGCTTAACTGCCTCTGCATGAGTGCACTATTCACCTTGGCAGGACATGGTCATCTTGAAGCTGACCGCAACAGTAGCTCATTATCAGCAATCTGTATTGGTGCTGCTTATCTCATTAGCAGGTGAAAATCTACTGTTGTGTGAAAGGTCAAGGCAGGATCCTATAAATAAACAATGAAAATAGTTGACCACATTCATTCAAAGTAAGGTGAGGAAGGAGCAAAATAATGTGCTTGGTTGATGATTGGAACTTCTCAAAGGTAGCACATATAAGAACCTGTTACGCATATTTTGAGGCATGAATATTATGTTGATGACCGTAATATACAGAAATGCCACCTCTTCGCCTATGTGAAATCCATTAGGTACTATGCCTAATATGTAGGGAACCTTAATTTTTACTGCTTACAGCAAACGTCTAACTTTAAAAAAAATATTTTTCTGTCAGTAGCCATAAGTCAGTGTACTGGTCTCGCACATTTGACCAGTACATACAAAAATTTGCATTGAACATTATGAATGTGTGAATAACGTGACTGATAGGACATGGCATCAATAACATGACATGGATTAATTCAGGATTAATGATAATGAAATTGTGTGGTGGTACACGATTAGAGGGCACTGAAGCAACAGACGCAAGGGACAAATGCATAGAAACACACTGGGACACTGTGTGTCTGCGCATTTCTCCCTTACATCTGTGCTTCAGTGCCCTGTGGTCATGTGTGATTTGCGCCAACTGCCCGGAAGTCTTAAGATGTGTAGCGTTTACCTTGCACTCCTTGGCCAGGGACAAGAGGTGGGCGAAGAATATAATACCCTTATAAAAGAGCGAAAAGTGTGGAAATTGTACTTGACGGTTGTCTATGATTGAAGGTATCAAGTTGACATTAAAAATGTTCAGTTACCTCAGTAATGATGACTAATTAATTAAAATGCTCATTGTACTCTGGGCCATAAAATTAATCGTATCCCCGCTGTGAATGGTACTAGAAAGATGCCATTTCGGGTTCAAGTATTTCCTATGTATAACTTCATGAGTGGTCGGAATCGAACCCACGACCTTTCCCAGATATTGGGAAGTCTGGTCATTGCTCCACTGTAAATATGGAGACAAATATGTTTTCAGATTGAATTGTATTAACGTTTAAATGATTAATTTGATAATCTGCTGGACTGGAACCCGCGACATTGCCGAATGGAGAGGGGGCGGGGGAAGGGGGGCTGAGTGGCCGTAGATCCGCTGTAAAAGCTGTGTGCATTGGTTCCTCGCTTTCTAACTTCAGAATAACCAACAAGGGGGTTCCGCAGGGATCGATACTCGGCCCGCTTCTATTTTTGCTTTATATAAATGATTTGCCTAACTGTCTATCACAAACTGAAGCTTTCCTTTACGCGGACGACACCACATTGCTTGCTAGCGATCGATCATTATCTCTTCTTACAGCGAAATTAAACACTGATATGCACAATATTTTAGCATGGTGCCACCTTAATTCGCTTAAAATAAACCCCACCAAGACTTCGTTTATGCTTTTTCATTCCAGTCATAAAACACCAGAATTCTTTCCCACTGTCATCCTTGACTCTCACGTCATTAGTGCAGTAGATGAATGCTCATTTCTTGGAGTTACTTTAGACCCTCACTTAAAATTTACGAAGCATATCTCCCATCTGAAGCGCAAACTTGCTGCTGGTATTAGAATTTTAATTAAAGCTAGGTACTATTTCAGCAAACCTACACTAATAACCCTGTATTATTCCTTCATTCACAGCCACCTGAATTACTGCATCACGTCATGGGGTACCACTTATCCAACACATATAGCACCGCTACAACATTTACAAAATCAGGCCATCCGTATACTAACGTTCAGCTCATTCAGCTGCTGTGTTTCTGCCATCCTTCATAATCACAGAATCCTTTCACTGCATAGCCTTGTTAAATACAATTTATGTATAGTGTTATTTAAACTGATGAACAACCCTCCTCCAGTGAACATATTTCCCGAAGCTATTCTCATTAACACCAATCGAACAAGGTTCGCAGCAAACAATAATTTATTACTGCCACTAGTCCATACTAATTATGGAAAACACTCTGGTTATTTCGCGTCATTATCGACTTGGAACAGCCTTCCTCCTAACATTAAGCAGTCTTCATCGTTAGCTCTTTTTAAAAAAACATTATTCACATTTCTTCTTATAGATTAGAATTCGGAAATGTATATTACATCCTCTTCTCATTCGTGTACTTTTCGCACTGCCACAAATTTTATTTTTATTTTTTTTATTTTTTTTATCATTCCCTTATTCATTTGGTTAATGTTTTTTAGAGCTTCTTTATTTTGCAAAATGTTCTCAGCAGTGTTTCTCTTGTCCTTGTAATTGCTTAATTTTGAATACCTGTAGTTTGTATTAAATTTTCTTCTATAAATTTTTCCACGTTGTTGACATGGTTGCATTTTACTTGTTCATATCTCACACATTTTTCTGTCAGGAGGTCCCCCTTCAGCCAAGTGCTCTGGGACCTCCTTCTGTATACTTATCTAAACATGTATGTTTTTATGAAAGTAAATAAACTGAAACTGAAACTGAACTGAAACTGAAATAAAGGTAGAAAGATGCCGTTTGGGATTTAAGTGAATCTTGGATTTAGGCATTCAATTTCATTAATGGTGAGACGCTCACACGTGGCCTTACTAAAATACAGTGGTGTGCGTGCTCGTTCGTGGGGAAAGGGGGAGGTGGTGTACCTCTGAGTCAGTGACAAATTAATAATGTAGCTCCGCTTCAAAACGATCTAGGAGAGTGCTGCTTGTAACATACGGTCCTGGCGCTCATGGAAATCGAAGCCGCAACCTTCGAGGGGTCGATCATTTCGCTGACAGAGCGAAGGCGTTGACAGCAAAAGGAGCAAGCGCTGATATAAATGACTTGTGTATACGTTGTTGCTGTAGGTATTGCGATTGCAATTATTACTTAAACAGTCAAAACAATTGTGCGAGGTGCACATTTTGTACCTAAACGTATTCTATATATCTAGGAAAGCATGCGGACAGCACGGAATGAAGTTCAAGCATCAGTGCGCCTCAAGCAAGACTCAGGAGCTAGCGCCGCCGCGCTGACGCGTCGCCGCGTCTGCTGTGTGGTTGCGCGCCCTTCCCCTCCACCGACGCGAGGCGACGCGCCTGACGCGTAGGCGCTTGCGTACGCGTAGCGACGCGTGCCTGTGGTTGGGCCTTTAGAGGCCGTTGTAAACGCTTAGGGATCTCGCCAAGTGATCGGGCCATCAGGCATACCAAAATGCCAAATCAGGTTTGTTTAGCAATTATGAAATTTCTAATTGGAAACAAAACAACTTTACCTTAATTGGATGTGTGCATTGGGCATGTGCCAACTTACAAAGGAGAAGAAGTCAGGTGGCTGTGGGGCTGCGCACGTCGACTGTCGCGTGACGCATGGCGCGATAAGACAAAACTGCTTCACGAGGCAGCGCTTTGTAATAAGGATGACGGTAAAGTTGAAGAAGATCGTTTCATAATGATGTTGATGAGGCCTCTGTAATGGGTGCAGAGCTACAAAGCATTCACCCCTGTGTTCTTTCAAATGATTCCTCGCACTCGTTATGCAATCCACTTTCCTCGACGCTTAGTGGCGTATTGCTATTTTGTCACGTAACATTGCATTTGTTAATGAGATTCCTCGGCAGGCTTTATACCTATTTAGGTCTTTTAGCGATGACTTTTCAAGCATGAGCTCAGTGGTAGAATACCCGACTGCTACGCAGACGGACGTGGGTTCGATTCCTCCTCAGTCCTGGTTATTGTTTTCTGAAATTGGCGTGATAGTTGTTGCGGACACCGGCGGCGGCAGCGGCGGCGGACAACTACGGCGCCAAAAACGGCCCTTGTTGTGATCTCATAACAGCTGTAATATAATAAGAGAGCGGAGCGAAAGATGAACGAACCATGTGGATGAGAGAACACCATGTAGCCGCATCAATATGATACGAAGAGCCATTGAATAATACCGTAAGCAGTCATGTTGGACGACGCATTCTCTTAAACTTTCTTGCTGCTCTATTTTGATTATGTTCTCTAGTTGTTCTGCCGACGACAGAATATATATAAAAAATAGTGGCAAATCGCGCTTTGTTATGCGTGTTTCCTGCGTGTTCCGTCGGTGTTGTATAGCAGGGCACTTACTGTGCCCCACTCTTCAAGCATGAAAAGTACTGTATATTCGAGGTGATGCCCCGTGAGCATATGAAAGGACGAGGACGCTTTCATTTTCCTTATTATTCCTTTTGCCAGCTATTTCTGGCTGGGTGGACGACATTTCAAGCCGTGCAAAGGGCGTAAAATGCACACGTACTCTGCAAATGCGCATTGCTATAAATAAGAAGGTGCAAGGTAAACCTGAGCAATAATCAACGGTTCTCCTACAACAACCCCATGCCACGTCATACCGCGCTACTGCCCACATATTGGAAAACGCGGCGCAAGAAAGCAGACACACACGGCGCTCCCGCCGCTCAGCAAACACCGTCACATATAAAAGCATTTAGGCGGGGCTAAATCCCGTTTAGAAACCCCGCGGAAAGTGAGTTTGGAATGCCAGAAACGGAATGCAGCAGGCGTGAGAAGGGGCGAGCGGGTTGGAAATAAGAGGGAATGCGGAAGAGCGACAAGTTCAGCCACCTGTCACCACGGGGCGCTAGTGCATGCCACACATCGCGCCCCACCTCGGCCAATCAGCGCCGCCGCGCACGCTTATGCTCCCGTTGCCAGGGTGACCACCGCCGACGCTTTTATTGCGCTACCTCCGCATGCTTTATTGCCGGCGCCGGTTTCCTGCGCCAGGGGATTCGAGGTTGGAAGCTAGGACGAAAATTGCTCGGCAGGCCACCTGTTCGGCTGATTTTCTTATTCGCGACTGAGTTACGATCTGTGTTGTGGATAAATGAAATGAGCTACGAAGACACACATAACGTGAAGCGCACAAGGACGTCTTACTCGCTATATTTGATTATTAAAAGCGTGAGTCCCTTTTATCAATAGTCTAAGGATGTACAGTAGTAGGAACTTGGAGTGGTTGGTACGCGATCCTTGCTCTTAAATTTTGTTTGAAGTCTTCATAAGTTCACTTTATTGCATGAAGCATTTCCTTGTTCTTTTTCACTATTTGCGCATCCTACACCCTTCACACGTTGCGGCACCCTTTACACGTTGCGGCAATAAGCGCGTTTCCAGACCACAAACTATTATCAGAGCGCCACAGTGCAATAGTGCACAAGCAGAGCTTCATTTGGTCCCTCGTTTGTTCCGTGCCTTGAGCGACCGTTTCTTTAGAAAGCAATATTTTTTAAATCTTGGCGAGAATACGGGGACAGTAGAAAGAAAACAAGACACAATGAGAGCAGTTTCTACTGTACCCGTCTGCTCGCGCAGTTTTAAAAATCTTCTGAAAAGCCATGAACCAAAGCCCGCCAGAACGTTCTGCTTTCGAAAGCAATAATGTAATGTATCGTTACATCTAAACATTGCATTATAACAACTGGTATATGCTTACTACTCGGCATATTTCAGACGTGTCGCTACAAATCTGGTCCCAAACGCCATTGTGGGCAGTGTTATACGTCAACATTGCGCAGATGAAACCCAAGCGGGAGACGGCAGTAGTGAAGCTACGCGTATTACTTAGCCCGAAATTTTCGCGTTTGAATCCGTGAGTACTGCACAAGTCATTGGCACGGTGATCAGAACTGCGTGGTGTACTGACGTGCATTCCACATAGTTATCTTTGCGCGTGACGCAATAGGACGACGACAACTAATTTGCATGATGCGACAGAGCGAGGACTTGTCCACGACGGCGATGCATGTAGCAACGAGAACACAGACAGAAAGTAGACGGAGCTTGCAGCCGGGTTTTCGTACGCGTTTTCATGGAATGTAATGTGAAATAAACTCAAATAACAAAAACAGAGAGAATAAGAAATGAAAGCAGGGCACGAACGACGAAACGTGCGAATGCTTTTCCTAGGCTGATACATGCTACAGCATACTGATACATGCTACAGCATACTTACCAAGTGTGGAGGAAAGGCATGTATAGTTTTTTATTAAATGTACTTAAAAAGACGTTGGGGCCCATGTGTAGCGCCGGCTACTCCTTTTGTTACATAAAGGCTGTCAGAAAGTTAACAATTCTCAAGTGCCAACGAATAAGCACTCATCCACGGACAGGGACACTTACTCAGATCCACTACTGCAGTATAACTGCTCATGAAACGAGAGTCTTGGAATACAAGTGCATCACCGTCTACACAGCAAAGTTCAACGCGTTCACGTAGTACATATTGATAGTCTGCAAACTGTCTCTTATATGGCGCACTTCAACCACAATAGACATGTTCACGGCAGCAAACAGAACAAGAAGAATGTGCAAGAAATATGTAGCCTGCAATGCCCGTTTATAATAGCAATGCAGGGAGCCATTTTTTTATAATTCGGTACATTTGGCGAGATATCTGAGCCCTCTAAGAATTGCGTGCTGGTACGTGCTGCAGGTTGTTTGTTGGCTACGTGCCCAGAATATTTCGTAATGACCGTGTAGCTTATCCTGATTATGTCATGTCTGTAAAAGTCCTCTGCACATTTCTTTCCTCGTTCGTGTGAATGATAACAAGCATACCGACATCGTTGTCGCAGTCCTGATAATGTCCCCTCGCTCGGTCGGTTGGTAACCTCGGGAGAGTGCAGAAAGGGGGGGGGGGGTTCTTTTTTTCTTTTTGGTGTCTCTTGGAATTTTTAACTTTGCGCGAGACGTGCTTGTCAGCACGAACAGAGTAGCACAGGTGAAAAAGAAAGCAGTTAAGTGGTCTTCTTCTGTTGCCGAATACCTGAGACAAGACAACTACAATGTGAATTGTGTTTTCTTTTTTTAGGTCCCTGGCAATGCATTGCTCAAAATGGAGTAGATATTGCTGTAGGTGCAGCCTATAATCCTTCTTCTGCGGAGCTAGCAACACAACGAAAATAAAAACTTACCTTTTTTATCGTTTGAAGAGAAACAAGCGCGACACAGCTGCACAATATAAGCTTTGAGGTACGCCAGTAAATAAGCAACAATGTTTTATACGGCGCCTTTTATTTTCGATGAAGTATTAATCTACTATAACCTCCAAACTACACCCTCCCCCACTCAAAAAAAAAAATTAATGACCTTTCTTGGTTCCGCCGCGGCAGTCTAGTGGCTATAGCACTTGACTGCTGGTGCCAAAGTCACAGGATTGAATCCGGGCCGCGCCGGTGGCATTTCTATACATACTAGAGCTAGGCCTTATACTCTGCGATGACAGTGCATGTTCAAGAACCCCAGGTGGTTGAAATTTCTGGAGCCCTCCGCTAGGGCGTCTCTCATAATCATAATGTGGTTTTGTGACAACCCAGGAATTTTATTAGTTTTCTCGTTTAAGTCTTCTTATCACATGAGCTTCGTTTTGTGCAACAAAGGCACAATATCCATCGAAGGTCACTGGGCTGCTATGGGGCCTTTGGGAAAGGGACAGTCGTTTCCTTTTCTTTCTGTTTGCCAGTCACCGAATGAGCCCAGCTGCGGTACCACCATTGCAGAGCACGAGGCGGTTGGCCAACCTGGCTGCACATAGAGGAAATCCTGCGTTTGCGTAGAGATAAACGAAGTTATAGCCGCTTGTCAGCTACATTTCGATTCAGCGCGTAAAACATTGCATGAAACCTGAGGAAGCGTGCATCAAGCGACTCAGCTTCTCTCTCCACCGGCCCTCCCTCCTTGAGACATTCCTCCACATGCGCATGTTTGTTTCTATGTGCGTGCACACTCGTGTCGCGCTCGTGCGTTCACCCCACGACCTCCTCTATACACCTTAACTGTGCTCGTGGCGGTACCTACACGGGATGGAGGTAGACATCCAGCCGTAGTATGGAACATCATCATTGTCGTCATCACCATCATCAGCCTGACTGCACCCACAACAAGACAAAGCCTCTCCCACAGACCAATCATACCAGTCCTGTGCTAACTGTGGCCACGTTATCCTCACAGACTTCTTCATCTGCCCGCCCAACTTCCCCCGCCCCCTGCCACGCTTGCCTTCTCTATGAATCCACTCTGTTACCCTTAATAAACAACTGCTGTCATGCCTTGGCATTACATGCCCCGCCCACGTCCACTCCTTCTTAATCGTAATAACATCTCTTCAACACAGGTTTGTTCCCCGACCCACTCCGTTCTCTTCTTGTCCATTAACGCTAAACATAACATTTCCCCTTCCATTTCTCGCTGCGTTGTCCTCAATTTAGATTGAACCCTTTCACTAAGCTTCAATTTTTCTGCGCCGTAGGTCAGTACCGGTAAGATGCAGCTGTTATACACTTTCCTCATGAGGGGCAGTGGTGACCTGCCATTGATCACCTCAGAACGCCTGCTGAATGCCGTCTACTCCGCTGTATCGCTCGCATTGACGCAACGCCGATGCCAGCCCATGTCTATGCACATGAGGTCAACACGTGCCACACAACTTCGACGTAGACTCAAAACGGTTGCTTGTTATGCCTCTCTCGCATAGACCTCCACTATAGGCTTTATGAACCGACTGAATGGCACAATCGGCATCGCAAGAAGTCGATCGCGTAACCTGACAACCATGACGCTAAGATAAGAAGCGAAAAAACAGGAATACTAGTGCCAATAACTGATTTCAGAGGTTTATCGTCCCAAAGATTACGATATGATTATGTGTCATGAGTCAAAGGGAGGCGGCGCAGAGCAGACGACGACGACGGCGAAGACCGTCCGCCGATGAAGCAGCACATGCGCTCGTGGCGCGTGAAACGAGGCATGAAAAGGGCGCAGCAGCGCTGAGCAAGGGGATTGTCTGCTTGGCTACGGCCGAAGAAGGACGCATCGGCAGCTTCGCTCTGTCGACGGGAACGGCGGGCGTTCAGCTCAGGAGCCCGAGACGCGGGTACTCCGGGGCGCAGCTGTAGACCTCGGTCAAGATTCGAGCGAGGCTCCGCGGAGGTGCTGCAGCCGAGGGTTCCGGACGCGCCGCCAACACTCCCCCTTCGAAGGTCGGCCAGCAGAAATTCACCAGCGCGACACGTCACCACTGCGAGCGGGGGACCGCACTCGTACTTAGCCTGGCGGCTAGGCCTAACCCTTGGTCAGGCCACGTCATCAGTGGAGACGGGGCGACGGCTTCGGAAGCAAGCGGTCTCTTCTAGCCGTCGTAAAGGACAGCGACGACTTCCTCCCGACCAGTCTCTACACCGGCAGCGGACTTGGTGACGACGAGTGGGGACCGCGCCCGCAACGTAAGAACTTTCCGTGTGTTCATCGCGACGGCGTCGGCGAGGCCACAGTGGCCAGACTCAGTGCTAAGAACAGAGCCGAATTTAGTTTAAAGCTTTTAGTTTAAAGGCAGCAGAGAGTTTGATTACGATTAGCATTTTCCTTTTCTGTGTTAGTTTTCGGGCTGTAGTCATTTGTTCACTGTTGGGTTGCTGTGCCGATTCAGGCATTTAAAATGTATTGTCAGATGAGGCTGTTAGTTTCACTTGAAGGCAATTCTCGGAATTAATTTTCTGACTGTATATATTTGTTCACTTTTGGGTTTGCGTTTGCCGTGCTATAAAAGTTTGGTTTGCTGTGACAAAACGCTACGGTCGTCAAGCGTCTCTCACTCCCTCTTCCACGCTCGGTAGTACAACCCTCCGAGATCTTCTCCGGCGGCAATTCGTGACATTATGAGAAACGCCGTAGTGGAGGGCTTCGGATATTTCGGCCACCTGCGGTCCTTTAACAGCACCGCACCGCACTTGGTCCACAACATTTCGCCTTCGTCGAAGCGCAGCCGCCGCGGCCGGTATTCGATCCCACGAACCTCGGGTCAGCAGCCGAACGCCATAGCCCCTATTGTTTTGTTTTTTAAGGTTTTACGTCCCAAAACCAGTTCTGATTATGAGAGACGCCGTAGTGGAGGGCTCCGGAAATTTCGACCACGTGGGATCCTTTAACGTGCGCTGACACCGCACAAGCACACGGGCCTCAACATTTCGCCTCCATCGAAATGCAGCCGCCGCAGCCTGGATTCGATCCCGCGAACCTCGGATCAGCAGCCGAGTACCTTATCCAGTAGACCACCGTGGCGGGGCCGCCATAGCCACTAGACTACCGCGGCGCGGCTACTGTTGCTGATAAAACAAACTCATCTAAAAATGCAGCTCCTTTGCAGGCACAGTTAGAGCTGAATTGCCTGTGATGCATATTTGTCAGTATACCATGCAATGCGTTAAGCTTGTACGACTTACGTCCCACTAATCTGGACAAAATGAATGTGTTTTGAAAAGCGTGCAAACGTCCACACCCAACATCAGGCGGTCACCGATATCACAGCGTAGTCGATTTTAAACCGGGACGAGACTCTTGGAATTGCATGTTTTATTTTCTATGTAACGTAAAATATGCTGCAACAGTAGAGGTGTGCTTCTATTCTTTTTGTTCCTCTGTGATGTTCTGCGATTTGTTCGTTTTACGGTGTGGGTGATGGTTAGCTTTTTATTGCGACTGCATGTTACGAAACGGTTATTTCCAGCGTTTGACTGTGACTGTGGGTGTTTTGCGTCGTTTTTCGTCTCTATAGTGTTCATACTTGCTGTAAAACGACAAATTTCTGCCTTTTTCACTGAATGTCGGTGTTAACATTTCGCTGCTGGCGTCGAACTTGCGTTGCGTTTTCCTGTAAATTGGGATTCGCTTGAATCCACGCTTGCGTTGCGTTTCCTTTCGAAAGGCAGGGTGCGCCTGCATTGGTGGTCGCTTTATTTGTGCTTTTGGGTGAGAAGTCTCATTGCCTGCGGCTTCCCTGTGCTTGCACCTTGCTTGTGCTTCTCGTTTGCCCAACACAACATTGACCACGCGCACGAATAGGCACGACGCCAATGCCGCCGCTGTCGAGCTTAGCTCCCGCAGCCGTGCGTGACACCGGCCGACGGACTCCGGACAGACGGCGCAGGGTCGGCCCTGGACAGAGCTGTTAAAAAAATGTATCTCGAACAAACGCCTAAATGCATTGTTCTGAAGGACACAGTTAGTGTACCATTGGCGAAAAACAGTAAACGGACCATGGCTTAGGGGGCCGGAGCGTCTTCAGGGCCAGAACGCTGTGCCGCTATCTCGCTCAGAAATCTCAGCTAGACAATGCCCTGGCTGAAGTTCAACCTCTCTCTCGCGCAGTGTCTCGTCGCGGCTAACTAATTTCCTTCCGCACGCCTAAGCCGTAGTTCATTTATATTTTTCGCCGATAGTACATTATACACTTCGCCACTAAGCTCTACTGGGTTGTCACCAGTGTTGTACGGAACGTCGTTCCAAGGAACGACGTTCCTGGAACGAGTTCCTTTTGGGAGGAACGAAGGAACGCCATCGTTCCATTTAGGATTGGTGGAACTGTAACGGGAACGCGTTACATTTACGAAGGAACGGCAAAGGGAACGGCGTTCCTTCCATACACGTTCCACTCCATGACGATCGCACGTACGCAGCATATCATGCAGGGCGGATAGGCTGGGCTACAACAAGCCCTCCGGCCTTGAGGCCCCGTTTTCCTGCCGCCACTATCGCTCCCTCATAGAAAATCACGCACGAAAACGTTATTCTGTTGAGGTTTTGATGATTCGACCAGGGCGACGCTTCCCCTTCACTGCGGCCGCAGTATGGATGTACGGCAACGCGGAAGGAACTGCATGCAACAGCGATGTTCCTTTCGTCCCATATCCCGCCGTCAGGACTCCCTCCGAACCATGGCCGTAACCTCGGTTCAGAGAACGCGGTTACGGCCATGGTTGTCCATACTAGTAACACAGTCTATGCGTCAATCTCTTCAAGGTTCTTTAGTTCAACTGAACGGGCCGCGCCTTAATTTAGTATCAAGAGCCCTGTGCGCTCGGCAAAAGCAGAAACGAAAGGCATTTGGAAAGGATATATACACGTGCTAACGCGAACGTGTGCTGAACATGCTTACGTGTGTGCGTGCGTGCATGCTTGTAATGCTGAGCGAAGTTAACATTGCTCTAACCCGGACCTGGTTAATTATGTCCGTGATGCCCAGTTTCTTTTTAATACAAACTATAGTTTCGTTGCTTTCATTAGTACGCGACCAAAAGGCTAGCTACACAAGAATAACCAAGCATTTTAACGCACCCGCGGCGCACCCCGTGCCCTTTACTGCTCCAGCCTCATTTGCTGTATACCATTGTCCTGTCAATTATGCTTGTGTGGTGTGGGTCATTTTTGCTTAGCGTCCCGTCAAATTATGCGTGTGAGGTTATTTTCTTTCTTATTTATTTCCTACACCTGAACACCATTTCACCCTTCCCTTAATGTCGGTGTGCCTACGAAGTGAACAGGCAAACAATGTTTATTCCTAATGCCACGGAGAGAAGAAAACAGTCCCGCGTTATTTTATTCGGCGGTAAACGTACAAGATAGCAATATAAAAATTCTTCACATCGACATACATTCAATGCAGCCATAAAGTAAAATATACCACAAAATCTTTAAAGTGATGAGAACTATGTAAAAACAATATATCCAGAACTGCCAATTAGTTTATTAAAATGCTACAAGGGCTTCCAAACTTTTGAGCAAAATTGTTTAGGACCGGGAATGCTGACGACATCGGGGTATCTTGTTAGAGTATTTGCGCGCGGCACAAACCTTTATATGCTATCCTAAAGCAAAAGGTCTATTACTAGCTTTTAATGTCAGATGCAGCGCTGTTACATGCATTGGTGCATGCGAGTAACTACCTTTTGGCACATGGAAGCGCAGTGGAAGCGCATTCGAACTGAAGTGGAAAGTGCCATATGTGTCACACTTGTAACAGACTAGCACCAAAGTTGCAGTGGTGTTGTACGTGGTATCTTCAGTGCTCCTTCGAAATATTTGCCTGGGAGCGTTTCTCTATTTCTTTTTTCCTAAACAATATGCCGCCGGTGACGTTGAAATTCGTGAAACATACACAGGTCCATGTGAGATTTAATATGTTCACTTTATTTTGCCTCGTGAATAATTTTCAGTTTTAGAAATCAAATGTTGATTGATTGATTTTTGGGGTTTAAGGTCCCAAAACCAGCTGTGATTATGAGAGACGCCGTAGTGGAGGGCTCCAGAAATTTCGACCACCTGGGGTTCTTTAACGTGCACTGACATCGCACAGTACACGGGCCTCAACATTTCGCCTCCATCGAAATGCAGCCGCCGCGGCCGGGATTCGATCCCGCGACCCTCGGATCCGCAGCTGAGTACCATAGCCACTAGACCACCGTGGCGGGGCAGAAATCAAATGTAACGTTAATGTAACGACACGTTCCAATTTTCGAAATGTAACTGGAACGCGTTCCTTTTCCATTAAAGGAACTTGTAACGGGAACTCGTTACAAAATTGTGAAGGAACGAGGAACGAGTTTTCGTTCCTGTTTTGAAGGAACGTGTACAACACTGGTTGTCACCATAAGCAATGATCTATATTTTGTCATAATCTGCGACATGTTATCACGGTAAGTAGTTATACTGTGGCCATTAGACTTAATGGAAGCAGTTCAAAGGACACACCCGTTCCTGCTACGTTTATTATTGTATAACAAGAAAGACCTCGGGTGAAAGCAATGAAGGGCTTACCGAAAGGCCTTTGAGGGAATCCTGCAGGGTAGGTATTCTAATGCTTAGCATACAGATTGCGACATACTGCGCTGGTAAGCGCAAGGGCACAGGATGCATCCCAACTACGAAGGCCGCATTCTAGTTAGACAGAAACACGGAACGTTTTCGTTCATATCCTGCACCAGTGATCGAGTATTGAAATTATATCAGCTGGCGACATTTAAAAAATAAGTTAACCACAGAACAGAACAGAGGTAGGCACTCCAATATCTGAATTTAGTCGTCGCTTACAGCTGCTCTGTTCTCGTCAGGAAGTCTGAATTCGTTATTGTAGGAAACTAATCTTCTAAATCTAGCTGAACTTCATATTTTGTTTAAGTGTCTCTTTAAACTTCACAAATTTTAAGACCTAAGACTGACACGACAGCAAGAACAGGGACATGAATAACAAGACGAGTGCCCCGTCTTTTCTGTTGCGCCATTGTTAAAGGGAAATACTTCTGAACATAGAAAGCTCTGCCAATCAAACATCGAGGCTACGATGTACATCTGAGCCAAATGTGAGTGCACTACATCGCAAAAAAAAATTCATGATTTGGTTTCAAATATAAATGCAAATCGCCTGCTCTTGTTTCAGATGATGGCGTCACAAGGAGAACCGGCTACGTTGCTTGGCCTTCGTTTTCTTTTTTTTTTCGGGGGGAGGGGGGGAGGTTCCTAAGGAAAGCTCTACACAATTTCATTATTTCTTGAACGCAATACCAACAAACAAGCATCACCAAGGATGTTTCCTCCTTCATGAAATCAAGAGGCTAGTTCTGCCTCGAGCGATATTAGGTACTCCTTCTAACGTCGAAAGAACATCAAGCGATTCTGTATTTGATACGAAATTTCGAACTTCCTGGTTACACTGCATTAACATTTCGCTCACATGTTCAGATGAGCCTCCACAAGGCATAGATCTGTACATGACGCGTACTGCCTTGTTAGGAGTTGCTATCTGGCGTGCCTCTCAGTTGCACAGTTATTTTTCGTGTTCCGTGTTTGGCTGTTCATAGCTGTGTCTTCACGGTGTGCGGTGGCTGGCGTGCATCAGCACTCGCCCCGGACGCAGCGCTTCCGCTCCGACGGTAGTCTGCACATAAGTTCATTGATTTGTTCTCAGTGCTTGTACTTCATCTATCTTTCCGCGCTTATTGCACAAGTTTGGTAACTTTGCCGCGAAAGAAAAATTCTTCATTTTTCTCAACGCAGCTGCGTATATCCACAACTAGCTTCCCGCAAGGGATCCCTGCGTTGTCGGCTGATATTGTATGTGGACCTCAGTAAATAGCTCATTATTATTATTATTATTATTATTATTATTATTATTATTATTATTATTATTATTATTATTATTATTATTATTATTACATGAGTGCTAGGAATAGGGTCGTCGCTCTACTAAGGTCAGCAAAACGGCAGTACTATATGGACAGATTCAACCAAGCAGGCAAAAGCTCTGCAAAGACGTGGGCTTTGATAAATAATCTACGTGGTAAAAAGATTACAGCCAGTGAGCTATGTGGATCTTTCTCTGAGAAGCCAGAGATAATCGTGGACAAGTTCAACCAATTCTTCACACGCTTTTCTAAAACTGCGCGTACCCACAAACGTATTTGCTCGCCTAAACAATCGCAGCATCTGCTTTGCCAGCGTTTGCCAGCGCTTAAACAAGCCAGCATCTGCTTTTGCCCACGTTGTCAAAGGAAGAGCTCAACAGAATAATTATTAATTTTCGACCAAATAAGCAACCAGGAATTGATGGATTGTCAGTGGCCACATTAAGAAGAAATTTCGACGCATTAGCGGACATACTGCTCTTTATGTTAAATGATTTTCTATCTCCTGCTTCCATTCCGGAGATGTTAAAAACTGCTATTGTTAAACCACTATATAAAGTTGGAAAGAAATATGCGATAGAAAATTACAGACCAATTTCAATTTTGCCTATACTCTCCCAAATACTAGAAAAGTTTCTTCTAGAATGTATGGTATCCTTTTTGTAGAAATTTTCGGTTCTTACTCCAAGGAAGTTTGGTTTTATGGCCGATCGTAGTTCTATAACATTATTAGAAAAGTTTACCGATGAAATATATTCAGCTCTAGATAATAACTTGTTTTGCTGTACTTTATTTTTGAACTTGGCGAAAGCGTTTGAAACTGTGAACCATAATATTTTGTTGGAAAAGCTATTTCGTCTTGGTTTCAGGGGGGCTCTTTACAATGTTCTCCATAATTATCTGCAGGACAGATCTCAGGTGGTAATGACAAGTAAAGAAGTTATTAGCACTAGGAGGTATATTACAACGGCCGTTCCACAGGGATCAGTGCTGGCACCTTTATTATTTAATTTATTTAGGAATGACTTTCCCTCGGTAATTAGCAAAGCTAGTGTGTATCAATATGCGGGTGGTGCGGTGTTCTCACGCGTCCCTTACGGTATTAAGGTGCTATTAACGCTCTGCAGAGTGCAATTCATAAGGCCATGCTGTGGTTTAATGAAAATGTTGTTACTGTTAATGAAAACAGAACCAAGGTCATCTGCTTTCGAAGGCCTTTAAAAATTCAAAGAGTCAATGTGCCACTATTTCTTCATACTGAAAATTCTAACCAGTGGAAATGTACTGCAGTAGAATATGTAGAGACATTCAAGTACCTGGGTATAAATTTTCATAGCGGCATGTCTTGGCAACATCACATGGCTTATCTGTGTGCCATACTTAGAAGTGTTGCGTGTCTGCTTTTCAATATAAAAAGCTTGGTACCCCTACCAGTAAAAAAAAATCGTAGTTCACGCATTAGCGTACACTGTGCTGAGATATGGCATCACGATTTTCGCCTTTTGTACAGAGCGATGGGCAACACGAATTAACAACTTACTAATAATAAGCGTTGCTTACCGTATTAATACCGTAATAATAAGCGTAATACCGTAATAATAAGCGTTGCTTTCGGTATTAGGCTACATTCCAATAACATTTCTCATGGATTAGGTTTTCGCATGTTCCAAGACTTGTTTACTAGAACTGTTATTCTTCGACATAGCTGGAACGATGACTTCAAAGTGCCTTGTTACTAGTCGATCATTGAGAGCAAAAAAAAAAAAAAAAGCGCTTTTATGCGCCCTGCTCGTTCACTAGATATGGTGAAGCTAGAAGAAGCGTATATATTCCGGAAATTTTTAATGGATTATCTGAAGAGTTGCTTTCCGTCACTTCAAAAAAAGTGTTGAAGAAGTTAATCTCAGACTTATAAAATTGTTTGTTACGGCTTATTAGTAACTTATAATCATGTTTGTTGTTATTACATGTGAACAAGAATTGCTTTCAAATTTGTCTGTGCATTCAAAAATTTTATCTGAGTATTATGTAACCGCATCGCTGTGACCGACGTTGCCGGGCCTAGACACTCAAGTCTTCGGAGACTTTGACCAGCCCGTTTCTGTGATGTGTGCAATAAACTTTATTATTATTATTATTATTATTATTATTATTATTATTGTTGTTGTTGTTGTTGTTGTTGTTGTTGTTGCTGCTGTTGCTGAGATAGCAACTTACACTTTTCTACTTACTCGAAGCATGTTGCTGGGCGCCGTCGTTATTCGCTGGACGGTGTTTGCAGAGTATGTATACATATCAGCTCTTCTATACCTTTCCTCTCTACACCACAGTTTGTCTCCTTCAACTTGAATATGGGTGAATGGTTTGGAATCACATCTCTGACTCCAAACTAGAAGAGAAGCTCAGGGGAAGATGGATGCTTGAATCGATGAACAAATCGCGAGGTACGATTTAAAACAGGGAATGTCGCGGGAGCCAACGTTTCGACAAGCGGACTTGTCTTCGTCAGGGTTGCCGCCCTGACGAAGACAAGTTACTTTGTTACTTTGATAAACTAATTTTTCTTCACTAACGCCGCTGAGCCATGGCCGAGGGCTTTCGCGGTCGGGTGCTTTAGGGAACGGCGTGTTGGGCGCGTGCTCCTATGTCTACACCGGATCTCTGCTAAACGAGCTGCTGAACGATGTCGCGTTAATATATTGTTTAGGTGACATTAGTGAAGCGCTCAGTTGACCTTGATGCGACAATATGTGCATTATCAAAAAACTAGTACAGAACGCCAGGATACATACGGCGAAGACCGCGCAAGGAAACACAAAGTTTTGGTCGTCCGTGACCAGTGACGCTGTACCAGTCTTAACAATGAACGTTTACCAACTAGACCGTGAAATAATTTCTGACAATACGTGATCGCCATGCACAGTAAACGGTAGGCCTAGCACGAGCCAATATGGCAGCAAATACGTCTTATGCCTATCACTTTTCAACCGTAGTCGGTTTAAAAATGGGCACTCACTAGATAGGCGTGTGTGAATGGTAATATTCTCTTCTAAGCGAGCAGTCGACGGGGTTGAATAATTTCGGAACGAATAATTGGAATAGTCATCACATATCTGAAGAAATGAAGCGCAGTAGTGTAGTTTAAATTTGTCTTTGTAAGAAAGAATCCGTTAACTACGCATGGGGTGAGACATCCAAAATGAGCTTAAGAATAGAGGAACTTGCATTAGAGCTCGAGATTAGCTCATATTTTATTTATTGTTTTCTTTTTATGTTGTTTTTTTTCTTAAGTTTTCCCACGTGTCTAACTTTCGGTTAAGATCTAATCCCCGTCGAGTACTGCAAATTCGTACCGACGAGGAAAAGTATGCGTGTGCCTGCAAAAACTACATTTGTTATGTCTGTATTTTTTGTCCATTCATGAAAATTGTGACCTCTGACACGTTTCTTCATACTAAAAATATATACAGTGCACCTAGGCTGTTGATTCTAGTTCCAGTCATGTGAATAGAGCTAGTGTACACATTTTGTTCATGAGCACACAAACATTCTTGACCGCCTAGGCCATGCACTTTCCATGTAAAGAATACACACGAATGCCTAAAAAAAGTTGCTGTGATGAAAACGCCAGTAAGGTTTTCGAAAAATATTTATTTTCAATGGTTCTCAGGGCTGTGTACTCGTTTGAAGTGTCAGCATTGCTACAGCCTTTCTCTTTGTTTCTTCGGGCGTTTCATTCCCCGCCATGGTGGTCTAGTGGCTCATGGCACTCGGCTGCCGATCCGAAGTTCGCGGGATCGAATCACGGCCGCGGTGGCTGCACTTCGATGGAGGCGAAATGCTAGAGGCTCGTGTACTGTGCGATGCCAGTGCCAGTTAAAGGACCCCAGCTGGTCGAAATTTCCGGTGCCCTCCACAACGGCGTCTCTCATATCGTGGTCCTTGGACGTAAAACCCCATAAATAACCGTCATCGCTTCGGATTTTAACTTGCAATCACTTTTCTGAACCTACCGTCTCAGAATCTCTTTCTTTTTACCAACGTCTCATGCAGTCACAGAAGCACTGATAATCATTCTATCTATGCATTTGATGTATCTTAAGTTCTCATCCCATAAAGATACTTAAAACCCAGACTAGCAGTTCTCTGTTCTTTCCGCTGCATTCTACGCTGAAAGAAAGGAACGGTGGAACACACACTACCTGCTCGATATTTCAGTATAATATGCCCCCCTCAAAACCTAATGATGCACATATGAAGAAGCGGAAGGCTAGGCTTGCTTGCATGTCAGGTTTAGGGCTTGAAGCGGGTTTGAATATACCAGTATGATGTGAATAGTACGGAATGTAAGGTGTAAGCGGTCAAGTATGCTACGTTTATAGCTTGGCATACTTAGCCAACATAGGGTCGTGCAGCTGCTCTGAGACTGAAAAAAAGTGTTTGATCAAGGCACAGGTAACGTGCATCCGTAACAAGTATGTGTGGCTTCACGGCGATGCGTATTTTGCTTGTAAAGCTTCTTTCACGGCATAATGAGTACAGCTGCAGTGAAACCACCTTTACAAGGAGGTAATGGAAATGTACATTATTTGTTTGAAATACCTCAAAATACGGGAAACTACGAATTTGCGTCGAGGTGAGCTAAGATGCCGTAATATTCCTCCGAATATTCGCACACACTTAGTGCTAGTACTTTCTGCTGTAAAAATAACGCGTAGCACTTGTAACTCGTTCTTTCGAACATTAGAAGCTCTCCGATTGTTCTCCGCGTACTCGGCCGTGACCAAATATTCGGAAATATTTCAATATGCCATCTTCGGATCTAGTATGCCTCAAATAAAAAACAATATTCTATCTGTATATGAAATTTTGAATATAGCACGCTCTTCCTTTTTACCTTGCCCATTATTACTACTACCGAGTCCATGTTTAATTTTGTTTCCTTCAGCAGGTCCGATAAGTGCGCACCAGGGCCCATAATTGATCCACAGTTCTTGCAAAAAAAAAAGAAAATATAGAAGATACGCTTTCAACCAGAAGACGTCGAATCCAAGGCCGTTTCGAATAGTGCAACACCTTTACAAAATTGTCACAATTTACAGTGACAGCTCTTGCACCTTCTAAGGCATCCGAGGAATGGACACCATAGAAAAAAAACAGAGAAGAAAAAAGAAAAAAAGGAAAAACAAACTTCAGGGGCACTTATTGAACATAACTAGATCCGCTGGTTGAGGGAAAAAAAGCGGACGAGAGGGTACGAGCAGTCGTCGTTCATTTTGAGCTAAATCTGCGAACATGAACGAAGCTTTTCCGCATACATGTCCTCCGCACGTAAATAAAGTCATCAAAAAGGAAACAGCTTACGGCCCGCTCTTACCAAGGGAAAAAAAAGAAAGAAGAAGAAGGAAAGCAATGTTACGGCCTTGTGGTGTCGCCTCCCCGGCACCCTTGTATTCTGCTGCTTGTTTCATTCTCCAATGTTTTATTTTGTTTTTTTTTTACATGGTTGGTGCTGCTGTCGTAAACACTGCTGAGATTTCAGTAATAAACGCAAGGGCCCGCGCAAGGCTGTTCACGTATGTGTGTGGTAGGGTGGGCTCAGGCAGCTATCGAAGTGAACGTGGGTGATTCTTGTAAGCGCGACGTAAACGCTTCGTGATACACTTTTTTCCCTAGCCCAACTACGCTGGAATTTTCACGTGTTTCTAAAGAAGCAGCAGCCCTTTGCCGGTCGAGAAAAGGGGGGGAAAGTGAAGCTTCGCACGTACATGCCTGACCTATTCTTTCTTTCTTTCTTTCTTTCTTTCTTTCTTTCTTTCTTTCTTTCTTTCTTTCTATCTTTCTTTCTTTCTTTCTTTCTTTCTTTCTTTCTTTCTTTCTTTCTCGGGACCCTTTATTTCGTGCTGCTCTTTGTAGTCCTAAGCATGGCGATAGAAAATACGAAGGCATTCCAACGAATAACAGGTTACTTCAGCCAAATGAGTTCATCGTTCCCCAGGTTACAAAACCGACGTTTCAAATCCACCTCCCCCCTCTCCCTCCCGTACTTTTTTTCCCGAGTTGCCAGTCATTTGTATGTGCACCTGACCGTCCTCATTGCTGCCTACAGGAGAATCCGAGTTGGTTTTCAAACGTTGGCAACAATAAACTCATTTTGTTGGAGTAACGTGTCGCTTGTTATATCTAACCAACCCAACGAGACAGGAAATACCGTCGAAATGTTTAGCTTCACGGCCCAAAGCAATCGTACGGTCCAGATATGTCCTGATATGCTGTTATGTGAAACTGTGAATGAAAACACAAATTATTATTATTACTACTATTGTTCTTAAAGTACTTGCAGAACCGCGGAATGGCTTGAAGATTCTTGGTAGAATGAACGCACGCACAGCTGTAGGTGAAAGCGAATTCGTGGTAGAGAACAATGGAAACCGAATGCGCCGTTTTGGCACAGGGGATATTTGATGAAGAAATAAGCAAACGCTAGCACCGCGAACCTTCCCAGAACACTTTTCTTTTTTTGTGCTGACGGCCAACACGGCGCCAGAACAATATTATGGGAGACGTACGCCGCAGCTTGTGCAGGGCGCTGCGATGGAGCCGCAGAACACAGATTTGGGCCGATGCCAATATTATCTGAATGACGCTTCGAGCCATGAATGCTCCGCCTAATAATATGCCGTCGACGAGGAACGCGGCGCGGCTGTCAAAGGGGGCGCCAGAACGGCGCCTGCCACCCCGGGGGGACGTTTGCAGCGCCCTGCGGCGGCGAGCAAGCGAATCAACAAGGCCTCCACGCTCTTAGATATATTTGTTCACGCACGCACAAGCTGCCCTCATAGACGGGTGTCCCACGATCCCCGACTTTTATTTGGCTGGTATCTTTTTTACCTATTTACACACGTCTCGCTGCAGCGAGGGTGGAAGCATCGTGTCGGGTGCCTCTGGAATTTTTCAATATCGCGCCCTCCTCTCTCGCCGTTATTCCCGCTCGTTTGAGGCGAGAGGAACGCAAGCGGCGCTCACCGCACGGGCAAGCGAGAAGGCAGCGAGGAGGACAAACATACAGGGCCAAAAACAGCCAAGCGAAGCCAGTACACGTGCGCCCCCAAGCGCCGCACAACTCTGGCGAATTCGGCGAGGCGAATTGCGATGTGCCAATGATAGTGTGGGGTGGGGGCTATTTCGAGCTGCCAGTGGTCGTCGCGTAGGGACCAAATGAGGAGTGGGGTATTTGGGAAGCTCTATTAGGCCCGGTCGTTAGTTTTGTATGCTGCGTTTTCGCTCTTTCGAAGGCATCACCGTGCGGCTTGTTGGTGTGATGATTTGCAGTTTCGTAGAACAACGCGGTTTCACGATGACAGTCCAGGCGTTCAGACAATGGTTCTACTTTATGCGCCACTGGGCGGCAGTTCGCAGCCTCCAGTCAGCATATTCGATACATGCGTTATCCTTAGGTCGTTTAATCTAACACTTACGTAATTTATGCTCCGCATACAAGGACAGCAGCTTTTGATTTCAATTCCCTAACCAGAATCAAACAAATAATACCCGGCATATACAAGGAAAAGAGATATATTGAAACAGAATTGAAAGTTGTGCAAACTGATGAATATTCATGCTCTTCTCATACAGCGTGTAGAAGACATAGAAATTGTGAAATGAACAGGATGGATCATGTACTATCAGGCTCTTTCTTATTCTTTTCCTTGTTCTCATTTTTTTTTAGAGGGAAAGGCAGGACATCAAAACCCGCAGCTTTAATACTGGGCATGTGCTTCAAAAGTCGAGAACTCTGCTCAAACGAAAGCAGAGATCAAGGCATTAGGTGTAATACAAGGAAGGAAACGATATATCAAATGAAGTAGGATCAAAGATTTCACACTATATTATACACATTGGGTACACAGAAGAAGCGACTGTAATAAACGAATGTAAGGAATCATCTGTGGAAGAACAATCGCGCTAGTTTAAAATTAATACCAACAGAAGCACAATACCATATCACGGAAAGAAAAACGGAAATAATTGACAGGAAAAAAACAGATTTGATTAGAAAAGATAAAAAGGTTTCCAGGCGATCGATGTGACGGAGGGGTATCTCATCCCCACCGGGTTAAGGTGCTCGCCTGCTAAGTCTCAGCTCTTACTCTACAAGAAGCAACCCAGAGGCGGTTCTCACCGGTCTTGGAATCCAGAAACCGAGAGTAACATGAGGTTATTTACCAGTAACGCATCCCCAATTTCGCAGGTGGGCTCTATCAGAGCCCTAGGAATGTTTAGCGAGTCTAACGGGGCCAGTGGAGCCATGCTAAAACGCACTTGTTCTAACACTGAAAGCGCCCTCAGTCTGATTCCATGAATGCGGAATCATGGAGGACAATCTGATCCAGATTATCCATGCATTCGTGCTATGCCACCTCCCTTATCCGGCTGCTAAGCACAACTGGGTCGTACCGGAGCGCAACAAGATTAATGCCCTAATCAGACGAGTCTTCAAGCTTGCCCTAGGCTTTCCCGTCCGAATGCACACGGTAGAGCTCCACCAGTTGGGAAGCCGCAACACATTCGAAGAAATGGCGTAAGCCCGAGAGTTTTCACAGTTTTTTAGACTCTCCGGCACCCCAGAAAGCCGAGCCGCTCTTGGCATAATGGGACGCAACCCCACGGTCGTCAATCCTGACGCTGCGACGCTGCCCAACGACGTAAGATCGAAATATTGGCACCCTGGATTCCGCGCAATATGCATCCGACCTAGAACGAAGGACGAAGACGAGCTAGGAGCAAAGCTCCCCTCGCTAGTTCCAGTTTGGACAAGGATCGAGCATGCTTTGTGGATGCTGCTTCGTACGCCCAAAAAGAAGCCTTTTACAGTGCAGTCTTCGACTGCGATGCCAGTCATCAACTGCGCTACCGTCAACACCTAGTTCCAGCGTCGCAGAGCAAGTTGTCATTGCTCTTGCATTGACGGACAGTGTATATGGCACGATTTATTCAGATTCTAAGGCCGCTGTCAAGGCCTTTCAGATTTGTATGGTGGTTCCCCATACCGTACAAATCATCCAACAAACCAAAGGCCTCCAACACCACTCCTTGACCTGGTTCTCTGGGCACCTTTGAACCATTGAGAGTGCATCGCTCAACAGACTGACTCGGCTGTTCGAGGTTTGACTGACCGTGCGCCGGGTAATGCGTCCTTTCCAGGGTCACCCGAGCCTCACTGATCGTACGACGAGATATGCAAACACCAGCACCTTTCAAGATGACTCCTGCCTAGGTCGCACTCCTCACCGTGCAAGGTCCGTGCTGTCACTCTCGGCTTCCACAAACAAGGCCGTACTGTCCCCTGTGTGGCCGTTATGCAGACTTAGAGCGTGTCCTGTGGGGTTGTGCCTCTGCTGGTCCCCTTTTCACCCATGACCAAATGATGAAGCGAATTAAGGCTCAAGCGTTCACGTTTGACCTGATGTTGCCCGAGAGGACCCAGCCGCGTGACGATGAGTTCGCTCGCGTCTACCATGGTCAAAATAAAATTATTTAGCTCACTCAGTCACTCACTTTTTGAAATCGATGTATAATTTCCAGTCAAACATTTGTTATAGCCCAAATTTTGTATACGCACGTAGAAGGACACGCACTTAGCGCCTTCTTCTTCTACACCCGTGTGTAAAATTTGCACTACAACAAATTTTTGACCACGATGTACCAACAAACACTAATTTCTAATCTAAGTAAATTTATAGCGTCTTTCATGAGAAAAATAAGCATTCCTATATTGGAATTAATTTCATTCATTTTCCAGAAGTTCCAGTGAACCACTATAGTCCTTAATAAACACTCTCGTTTTGGAAGGAGTGGAATAGGTTAAAACAAAGCAAAAATTCTCGGAGGAAATGTCACAAGAGAATCCACCAAGAAAGAACTTTATGAAGAACAAAAACCAGACAAGGGGTGCATAAACGTACTAAAGATGTTACACTCTTAAGTTAGGGAACCTTAACGAAACACGTTGCGGGGCTAGTCGGTCAAACACTGTTGCATGAAATATGCAGCGCTATTTTTAGAGGTCGACGAGACAGTTAAGAACACACAGGATGGGGGGTACCTTGTTGTGTTACAGCGAGTATTATAGCGTTGGTGGTATAAACCGAATTTTCATCGAAAGGGGTGAGAGAAAGCAAATAAAAAGTAAGTCCGGCAGTCTATTTACGAGTAGCAGGATGGACTTTCGGGAAAAAAAAAAGAAAATGGCAGATCCCACGTGCACGGTGGGAATCAAGGAAATGCGAAGCACACATCAGGAACGTAAAATGGATCTGCATTGTTGTCTCGCTATATGAAGTTAACGAAACGGCCGCAAGAGCACCAAGACTGTGGTATGCAAACCACGCCGCTCATGACACGCATGTAATTCTGATGTTATGACCTGTCATTTATGGTCATCATGCAATCATGTTGTTCGACACCAATTTTTGTATACATCCCATTAACGAGACGGCCAGGAGAGCACCAAGACCGTGGCATGTAAATCATGCCTCTCATGATGTGCGTATCATGATTTTCATGTTATGACCTGTTATTTATGTTCGTCATGCAGCCATGCTGTTGCATACCAATGTTCATATGCATACCATAAACGAAACGGCCAGGAGAGCACATAGATCAGGGCCTGTATTCACAAAAACAACTTACGACAAAAATGTTCGTAAGAGAAAATTTCAGCCAATCCTGATGCCGGACATATCATTAGAGAAGCCAGCCAGCCAATCGCAAGAAGCACTTACGAAAGAGAACTTTTGTGAATTCGGCCCCAGTATATGCAGCTGTGCAAAAGAAGTTTGAGAGCATCAGTAACAAAAATCAAGGAGGGTGTGGGATTAAGCATGAAGAAAATAAGTGTGTCGTTCCCTGTACCACTAATGTAGTTTATAATATTCCGTTGTCGTGTGGTGCATCTTACACCGGCCAAACAGTCCGATGCCTGAACACGAGACTGAATGAGCACGGGTCAGCAGTAAAGAAAAAGAACATGCTCATTTGGCTACCCATTGCAAGAACGAGCCATGAATGCTCCGCCTAATAATATGCCGCCGACGAGGAACGCGGCGCGGCTGTCAAAGGGGTGTGCCATCCTTACTAGTACAAGTGTTGTATTCAGGCATAAAAATCGCACCATAAGGGAGATTATCGAAGCCTTTCTTATA
The DNA here is from genome assembly GCA_013339685.2 of Hyalomma asiaticum. Taxonomy (NCBI): domain Eukaryota; kingdom Metazoa; phylum Arthropoda; class Arachnida; order Ixodida; family Ixodidae; genus Hyalomma; species Hyalomma asiaticum. Next base: position 66,242,364 of record CM023491.1, read on the forward strand.
AAAAAGGGGGAAAGGATTGTGTTAGCCAAGCGTCACTTAATCTTTTGGAACAAGAGATAAGGTTCTTGGAGGCCACATGGACGCATCTGTCGAAGCCTTGTAGCACATATCCGATTGTTTGACATGACATGCACATTATGCTTCACGTGTTGTTTCCTTTATGTATATATATATATATATATATATATATATATATATATATATATATATATATATATATATATATATATATATCCATCGAAAGGGAAGGGGAAGTTATTCCAATTCATAATTATGATTAGCGTAATTTTTGGGGTAAGTAGAAAGGAATTAAAGTGCACGAAAAGACAAACCTGCCTTCGGTGGGAACCGAACCCACGACCTTCGGATATCGCGTCCGATGCTCTACCGCTGAGCTACGAAGGCGGTCGTCCCTCCGTTCACTTGTATGTGTATGTGGGTGAATATATATATATATATATATATATATATATATATATATATATATATATATATACTGTCTTTTCAATAAAATTTCACGTGTCAGTCACCACTCGTGTCGTCTATTCCTTCTCTTCAGTCCTTGCTGGTGCGCGCTGTTTCACCATGATGCAAACACAGGCTGTCACGTTGTCAGGATACCCTGCAATTTTAAGTATTTCCGGCTGCTTTTCCAAGCTATCATGCATTTTATGGAAACAGGACATTGCAACTATGCTTTCAAGGCGGTAAAAGCAATCTCCATTTTTAGAACATTCGAGTGGCTAGAGGCATACTTGAGCGAAGGTTTCCTTGCCCTAGTATCGTAGGCCTAGAGCACATGGTCTTCTTCAAAGCGTAGTTCCAAATCCAGGAACTGCTGACTGAAATCGTGCCAGTACTCTACGGTGAACTCGATCCATCACTGATTACCATGTTTCTGTCGAGAAGGGTTTCTCCGATCACTTGCTGATTTTAGTTTCATTTCCACTTCTTGTTCGACACGTGAGGCATCTGTCTAGGCTCAAAACTGTTAAAAACTTCATGCGTGCCAATGATGATGCTATTTTGAATTATCTAGAAAATGAACTTGCTGTATTTTCTGAGGGCGATCGTTTACTGCTGGGGTTGAACGTTAAAAATATTTGCCTCTACTGCAGTGATTAATTTGTATCCTGTGAAGTTAAAAAAACGGCCAAACATACCTCTTGGATTAACAGGCGCATTATTCACTTAAAACGTAAAGCTAAGCGTTTGAGAAAGCGGTCGCCTTCATCGCATGCTCTCCGTGAAGTTCGAGCAACACTCTTAGAAGCCGTTCAAAAGGCGAAAAACTTTTACTTCAGCACCACATTGCCAAACTTTATCAAAGATGATCCCCAGAAGTATTGGAATTACATTAAAGAGCGCAAGATGCCGGTATATAAAATTTCACTTAATAATACAACACTTGATGATGATCCAAATGGTTGTTGCCGATCATTTCAGTAATCATTTCCACAGCGTGTTTTCTGTTACTGCGGAGAATCGTACCTCTGGCTCTTCGTTGAATTCATTTGATGTCGTTCTTGTGTCCTATGAGGGAGTCTTGAATATGCTTCTCATATTAAAGGCAAAGTCGTCACCTGGACCGGTGGAATACCCAACGCGTTCCTTCGCCGATATGCTGAGCCCTTAACGGGTTTTCTTGTAACTATATTTCAGCCTTCGTTAAAAACCTCTTTGATTCCTCATGACTGGAGATCAGCAAGTGTAGTTCATATACTAAATAAAGGAGATCCGTTATCAGTCCTAAATTACCGCCCTATTTCTATAATTTCCTCGTGTTGTAAGCTCGTTGAACATATTGTGGCCACCTGCATAACAAAATTTTTAGACGACAATAACATACTGTCACCGCACCAACACGGTTTTAGAAAAGGTTTTTCCACCGTCACTCAGCTGGCTTCTGTTGTTCATTTCTTAGCCTCACTTCTCGACACTGGTGGTCAGGTTGACATGATATCTTTAGACTTTAGTAAAGCCTTTGACCACGTTCCTCATAATAAATTAGTTCAAAAGCTCAACATGATACGTCTTCCGGAATTTCTTGTTTCCTGGGTTTCCGCTTACTTAAACAATCGTACACAATATGTCGAAATAAATGGGAAAACATCAGGCACACTTCCAGTATCTTCAGGGGTGCCCCAGGGCAGTGTCCTGGGGCCACTCTTGTTCCTCATTTACATACATTATTTAGCCTCAGTTATTAAAGAACCAATAAAAATAGTTGTATTTGCAAACGATTGCGTATTATTTAACGATATCCATTTCATCGATATCCATTTCACTCAACGTAGCCTTCAGTAATATTGTGTAATGAATGGGGCATGGAGCTTAACTGTTATAAGACTGTACTTCTTCGTATCACAAAACGACATTGCCCCCTCAAACTTTCGTATTCCATAGGTTCTCAATCCGTAACTGAAGTCTCTGAATATAAGTGCCTTGGCATCACGCTAACAAATGCCCTAAGCTGGAACACCCATGTTGCTAACATATGTTCTGCTGCTCTTCGTAAGCTTTGCTTTTTACGTCACAAGCTTAAAGATTCACCATCACATGTTAAGCGTCTCGCTTATGATCACATCATCCGGCCTAAGCTTGAATACGGTTGTATCATACGGGACCCGTACACCAATGTCAACATAAACGCGCTTGAAAAAAATCCAGCGAAAGGCTGTGCGATTCATTTTTGCTTTATATGGCCACCAGCTTTCTGTTACTTCATTTATGGAATCTAATCAGGTTCTTTCATTGCAGTCCCGGCGCAAAGATCAGCGTTTGAAGTGTTTTTTTTTCTTTGCTTAATCGTAAGCTCGGGCTCGACCCAGCACCTTACATATCTCCACTTGGAACCCGGCGCACTCGTCATACTCATCCGCTCTCTATAACCCCCTTTTCTCGTTCTCGTTCTTTTCCCAAACAATTACAGATTGGAATAGCCTGTCACCTGACCAACTGTTTGTCATTACACAGTCGAGTACCTCCTCCTAGCCTACCTTAAGCTGTGTTAAGTGAAACTGTCTCTATTTCATTCACTTTATATTTGGTTCACTCTTGCTGTACCTACACTAATTTAGTTGTACTGCCTTTTTTCCGTATTTATTCAATTAATTACTTTTTTGGGTTCTGCTCCTACTGTAGCCTGTTTTTTTATTCCTTTGTTGTTCAACATTTTTATGCTTTGTATCCCACTCCTGCCTGGGCCATGTGGCCTGCAGTATTTCTATAAATAAAAATAAAAATAAATAAACTTATACGGCCTAAACTTCATATTGTCGCATTCGTAAAAACACCAAATGATCTTCCACGTAGAGGAATATAAACATAGTCTTTCAAGTGGTCCTGAATTGCCCTGTCCACACCACTAAGCAACATGCTGTAGATTGGCGCTACACTTGATCGAATGTTCACACTAGATTTCCGCACATAGACTCTATCCCCAGCACCTACTGCCGTGGACTCCAAATATAGAGACAAAAGTTCCCGTGAAGGTTTACATCGACACACTGCTTCCCCTGAAAAACATGGCATCGCTGTTCAAATCCATGATGCACGCCTTGATGCTAAGAAGAAGCTTTTGTTGAGGTGGCGAACAGAAAAAATCTATATATAAGTGCTACGGCGCCGCATGCCGGGTTGTCTTCCCTCAAGAACGCCACCAACATACGCGAATCCGGGATTATTATGTCCTTGATGCCTAGCTTTGTGTGGGGGAGGATCATCTCACTTTCACCACAACCCGAAAAAAATAACTTTCCGAGCGGTGTAGGCAGTCCCTTTAAATCCGTGTTATACAGGGGGTGTCCGAATGCCACATAACCAAGCTTAACCAATCGCTTGACACAAACAGTCGTCTTTCATGCTATCGCATTTATTCTTTATGTTATGCTTCTGTTTATCACATTGCATGTGATTGTGCTAAACAAAGAACAAGCCCCCTATTTACGAAAGAAAGTTAATAGGTTTCCCTAATGAGCAGTCGGAACAGCGTCTACATATGTGGAATGATGTAGTCCGAAAAACGCGCGTGACTATGCGTTGACCCTCTCTTATTTAATCATTAATTTACTCATCTAGCCCCGTCATGGTGGTCTAGTGGCTATGACACTCGCCTGCCGATGCGAAGGTAAACGAATCCCGGCCACGGCGACTGCGAATTTGATAATTTTCAGCACTCGTCCCTGTGTGTCTCCTTTTCCTCGTGGTTAGGTGTTTGTGCGCTAAATGGTTTTGAATATGAATTTTGATGGAGGCGAAATGTCGAGTCCCGTTTACTGTGCGATGTCAGCGCACTAAAGAATGCCAGGTGGTCAAAATTCCCCGAGCCCTCCACTACGGCGTTGCTCATAATCTGATTGTGGTTTTGGGACGTAAAACCCCAGAAACCAACCAAGGATTTATTTTGATATATTGTTCAGACATACAGCAGCCTCAAGGAGGCTATTGTAGGAGTTGCATGAAGAAACGTATGAGCATTCATGAACAAGCTTCCTTAGAATAATATCATCCCTACAACTTGCCTGTAAATTTAAGTTCGAACACACTATTGTGTAATGGAATAAGAACATTGCGCACAGCAGCTGCATTGTGCACTGATTAACGAATGAAACGATACATATGTAGCACACTATATATAGCCACTAAAGGTAATGTCAACTGTAGTGTATGTGTACTTGATCGCACCCATGTACCACAAACTAAACATGGTGGAAACGAAAGTAGCCCTAATTTTCTTTCGAATATGTTGCGCGAAGAATGGGCGATCACAGGAAGAACAAGACAGACAGAAAGAGGGCAAATTATCTACTGGTTTATTCGTTCTTTAATCAGCTTATATAAGCATGTTCAAACGTTACAGAGAAAGGAAAGAAGGCAGTAACACTCTTGTTTGGGCTAGTTGGTACATTCTTGACACAAACTCGGTAGCGCAAAAAAACACGGACGAAGAAAAGAAGGAAACACAGACAGGCGCAAACTTCCAACTATATTTCGGAATGCCAAAGCAGGTCTATATGTAAATGCACACCCTTTGCACACGCGCCACCAGGAACGATACAAAATCTAACGTTCTCCATGATACCGCTATCAAAACCAAATACGTGAGAATCTGCGGATTAAATCTGATGCATGCGCGAAAAAAGGATGACAAGTGAACAACAAATCAACAGAGCATAGATGAAGATATGAAAAAGTCAACAAATAACCAGTGTATAAAAGAAATGAAAGAAAATGAAAAGAAAAGAAAAATGGAGTAGGCATTATCGGCAACCGGCATGTGGGCAATGCGAACCTGTAAGATGCGCTAACACAATGTATCACTTGGTGTGATTACAAAACCTTCTAAAAACTGCTGCTCCTCAGGATTAATTAAAGTTCATTGTCTGTCTGTCTGTCTGTCTGTCCTTAGCAAGCAATGTCAAGGAAGGCATGCTTACGCATTTGTCAGCACACTTAGCAATAAAATACGCTTACACTACTTCCCTTTCCAGATTGTTTTTTGACCTGTGCAGGAAGACGGTTTCTTTCAATTTCTGAATACACTTACACTGCCGACAATGAAAATCTAGGTGACCACCTGTGTTGGAACGTACAGCCAGACTATGCTCCCGTGCCCTTTCGTTAAAACAACGCCCCGTCCGGCCTATGTAAAACCTACCACAGGACAAGGGTAGTTTGTATACCACACCTTTTATACACTTAGTGGAGGGATCGACGTGTTTCTTACAAGTCGTGGCCCTTGTTTTGTGCATCAAAGCACAAACTTTGCCAACTTCCACGGAGCCGTAAAGACCGTTCTTACACCGAAACGGTTGGCGACTTTTTTCATATTGTGTGATACGCGGTGAATGTAGGGCATAACATGCAGTGGCCTGTTTTTGTCTACCTGCGGCATTAGTTTCTTACTCCCCTTCAGATTCTGCAGAAGTCCTTCACACGAGCTTCTTATTACATCCGAGGGGTATCCAGCTTTGTTCAAGCGCTCCACCTGCAGCGCAAGGCTTTCACTTATCCAATGTTGGCACGACTTCTCCAGTGCTGAGCGACAACACAGTAACACAATTGCCCTTTTTGTTAGCTTGGAATGGACGCTATTGTACGGAAGCAGAGATTTGCTTGTCATAGGTCTATACATCCAGCACACGTGGCCACTTGTAAAAAATAAACACAAATCCAGGAACTGGAGGGTATCGTTAACAGGCTTCTCAAACGTAAATTTGAGACCATCAGAAGCACCATAGAACATATCAATAATAAGAGACACTTTCTGGTCAAAATTAACGTTATTATTGGCACTAACAATCAATAGGTAGTCATCTACATACCTAACAATTCGTAGCACACCTAGTTGTGAAACAGATGCTTCATGCTTACGATCCACGGATGCTAGGTAAATGTCACTGAGCACAGGGGCAACCAAACTCCCGATACAAATTCCTTTTTTCTGGACGTAGTACTTGCCGCCAGCTTCTTAGGTGCCGAAAACACTACAACGACACCATGCCTATTTGCCATTTTTTTTTAAATTCTGGGCGACCTTGTGCATGTAAGAAGCTGGCCGGATTATGCCCTAGGATAAGCGGGAAGGAAGCCCAAGGCAGCGGTTGTGGAATCCAACATGGCCTTTTTTTTTGTGAACTGTGCCACGAAGGTGGTATATGAAATACCCTTCAAGTGTGGAAGGTCATACGTGGGCCAAACCGGACGATGCCTGAATGAACGTGCTGGGGAGCATGCCTCGTCACTAGAAAAATGAAAAGGAGCGAATTTGCCCGCGCATTGCACCAAGTGCATGGGATGCGAGGCTTTGCTAAAAAAGATCAAGATACTGGGAAGGAGCCTGACCAGAGTAGGCCGTGAACTATTCGAAGCATTTCTTATTAAAGATAAAGGAGATAAATGTGTAAGTGACACTTCTGTTACCTTCTATAGGGCTGAAGGCAAGTTTCTGCGCAGATGATCGTTGACGTGAGGTGTTCTGAATTGTATGCTTCCCCTTTCCCCCTCCCCCCCCCTTTCAACCCCTCTTTCCTTTCTCTGTGACGTTTGAACATTCTTGTATAAGCTGATTCAAAAACGAATAAACCAGTAGAGAGTTTGCGCTCTTTCTGTCTGCCTTGTTCTCCCTGTGATCGCCCATTCTTCGCGCAACATACCCGAAAAATACGTCATGCACCAACTCGCCCAGCAAGAAGTTCTTCTACGATAGCCCTAAATTATAGCGTTTCAATCCGTGAAGACTGTACACTACACAATGACTGAAAAGCAGAAGGCTTGAGGGGCCTGCCTGTATTTTTTTTCCTATTCGCTTGTTGATTAATCGCACGGATGGCAGGTCACAGGAACACCGCCCACAAAAGAATAGGAGGTTTCAGCTTCCCTGACGAGAGCATTCTTCACAGTGAAACTTAGGACATCTGATACAATGCGTATGTATGCTTTGAAATGTGATGCAAGCGACGGTTGTAGCACGTTGAAGCGATTCAGGTTCACTAAAAGGAGAGGGAAACAAAAAGGCACTTCTCGCGCATAACGATTTATTTATTTATTTATTATTTATTTATTTATTTATTTATTTATTTATTTATTTATTTATTTATTGATACTGCAGTCTCAAGCAGAGACTATAGCAGGTGTGAAATATTGATACATGATAAGAGAGGCACAATAGTATACAAAGAAAATACATGAAGTGAATAATACAATGCATACAGGTAAAAACAATAAGGCTAAGAAAATGAACAAGAAACACAATGGAATTTAACAACAAATAGTAACTGTAAAATCCAAAAATACGAGAACAAGCTGAATAAACACAAAAGAGAATAAAATTTCAAGGAGAAAATTTGTCGAATAGATAATCGAATTGAATAAGATTATGCAATAAATGGGAACGAATAATAAAAGAGAAGTATATTCAACGGTGCTAACAAACTACTGCAAGTATTTTTCAAACAAAGGCAGGGAGTCTTGTGTTACAATATTGTCGGTTAGGTTATCCCAATGAACAATAGTTCTAGGGAAAAAAGAGTATTTAAAGCAGTTATTTCGTGGAAGTAAAGGCGTTATCATGAAATAATGTCTTTGCCTGGTTGCGTAACCCTGAGGATAATTGATAATGTGAGAGGAGTCTATGTTGTAATCTCCTTTAACTATTTGGTAAAATAATTTCAGTCGGCAAATTCTACCTCTATTGGTAACTGAGGGCAACCCAGATCGTTTGATGAGTTCAGTAATTGAGGAACGACCATATGAGTTATATATGTAACGAACTACTTTTTTTGTATTCTTTCGAGTTTGCTGATACCTGATTTGGTGTATGGGTCCCAAATTGGCACTGCATATTCAAGCATAGGAGATATAATGGACTGGTATGCAAGGAAACGAACGGAAGGTGTTGATAATTTTAAGTATCGTCTTAAAAAGAATAATTTACGTAATGCCTTATTTGTAACAACATCTATATGTTTTGACCATGATAAATTATTTGTGAACCATAAACCCAGGTATTTATATTCATCGACCTCCGAGAGAATGTTTCCGTTTGCCCCGTAATGAAATAAAAGTGGTTTCTTTTTGTGGGTGATTCGTATAAAGACCGTCTTGTCGTAATTAATAGTCATCTGCCACTGTTCACACCATGATATGATTCTTTGGAAGTTTTCATTTAACCTAATCTAATCCTCGATTGACCTGTTTCATAAATCACGCAGTCGTCCGCATAGAGTTTAATCTTAACATTAATATCAGTGGTGACGTCATTTATAAACATCAAAAATAACAGAGGCCCAAGCACGGACCCCTGAGGGACGCCAGAAACAACTTCAACTCGACCTGAGCAGGTGCCATTTAGGGAAACGTATTGGTAAAGGTTCATCAGGTAGGCTCTAATCGATGCCAGTAGAGTATGATTTGTTATAATAAAACCTAGTTTGTGAAGTAATTTATTATGCGATACTTTATCAAAGACCTTACTAAAATCCATGTATATAGCGTCTGTTTGATATCCTTTATTTATAGCTTCGGCAAAATCATGCGTAATTCCGAGTAATTGTTTGTTTGTAGAATAACCGCGTTTAAAGCCGTGTTGTGCATCTGTTAGAACTTTATACTTTTCAAGAAATTCGAATATATGTTTATAAATTATGTGCTCGAAGATTTTACATGAAGTAGATGTTAATGAAATGGGCCGATAATTCGCGATGTTGGATTTACCACCACATTTAAACAGTGGTTTGATTCTCGCGGTTTTCCAGTCATCCGGCGATGCACCGTCACCGAGAGATTTTTTGAACAATACGAGTAAATACTTCGCACACCACTCTGCATATCTTTTTAAGAAGGCGTTTGGGATATCGTCTGGGTCAGGGGATTTTTGAACATCTATGTTAAGCAGAAGGTTTAAAATACCCGGCTCGATGATTCTCACATCAGGCATAGGTGGAAAAGACATACTAAACATTGGAAGAAAACTACTATCTGTTGTAAATACAGATCTAAAGTGATTATTGAAAGCAGCAGACACAGCTGTGTCGTCAGTAATGATACGTCCATTAAGTGAAAACGAGGTAGTGCTACATGAACTCAACTTAATCGATCTCCAAAACTTTTCAGGTGACGCCTTAAAGGGTCCCTGAAACGTTTTTTTGACATTGCGTCACTGATTAGGCAACACAATTGCGAAATCATTCACACCATAAATAAAGCGAAGCACAATGCGCTAAGGCAGCTATGGGCTTATTTCTGTCGCCTTCCTCCTTACCACTGCTGTTCCTCCTCAACTCGATCTGCTGCGGAGTGCGCGCTAGCGACGACAGCGCCTCCCGCGTCAGCCGCTCTGCCGAGCCTCCCGTAGTGACATAGCGCCCCGATATCCTCACTGAGGTCGCCCGCCTCGGCAGTGCTAGCCCTCTGTAATAGAGCGCCGGCGACTCGTGTGACGCCGCCAGATGCCGCGATGATACCGTTGGCTGAAACGAAGGAGTACGTTGTAGAAGCACGTTGTTCGCAGCTAGGTTTTGAAAATTACGCGCACGTCACTTGGGTCGGGGCCAATCAGCGACCTCCCATTCGATCGCTCGATGGCGGGGGCGTTTGAAAACGCTTTTTGGCGAGCCGCTGCGACCTTTTGCGATACGCGTGTTCAAAACCTTATTGTAAATTACACACTTTACGCACAGCGCTAAAATCTGTCCTGTAATGGTCCTAGTGACCCGCTCTACCGGATCACCATGTTTGCACAAAATCGTCAAAACCGTTTCAGGGTCCCTTTAATAAAAGAGGGAAGTGATACACCATAGTATTTTGCCTTATCCTCCTGAGTTTGTAGTTTCAGTTTTGTTGCTATATTGTAGCAATAGAATCATCTAGTGAAGAGCAAAACGGATTTCTGGCCTTTTTATTTTTCAGGCTCCTAAGTTTGCGTTGTAGCTGGAGCGTTTGTCGGGTGATCCAGGCATTTTTACCTGGTGATTTTTTAGTTATTAGTGGTACGTAACGTACTCTACGTTCCTTAACAATGTTTTTGAAAGTTAGCCATAGATCGTTTATATTGCTCGTGTTTTCTGAGAAAGCATTAAAGGAGAGGTCCAGAAAGTCAATGATTGACTCATCATCAGCGCGAGAAAAGTTTGGGTACTGGCGATTGACAGTGAGCTGATCATACGAAGCGTCAGTTAAAGTTAAAACAACAGCTTCATGATCATATATTCCCGGTACATCACACAATACATCATTTTTAACAGTACCACTAACAAAGAAGAGATCTAGGATTGAAAATGCACTTTGAATTCTAGTAGGTTGGGATACAATCTGTAGCAAAGCGTAATTAAAAGGTATGTCTAGCATTTTTGTGTCACTTAGATCACAAGACTGCGCGGAGAAAGTGTTCCAATTGATACTCGGAAAATTGAAATCACCAGCGAGAAATAATCTGTCGTCTGGTTTTATATGACAGCACATGTAATCATCAAGATTTTCCAGAACCGAGACAGAGGAGTCAGGCGGCCTATGAATAACTCCGACAACGTATCTAATTTTGTTAATATATATAGTGCAAAAAATGCTTTCAACTCCTGAAATTTCAGGCATTCTTACGAGTTGTAAGGGTGCCCTAGATAATATAGCAACCCCGCCTCCTCTTCTGTCTCGATCTTTACGAAAGCACATGTAGTTTTTCGGAACAAACACCTCCTGTTTCGCTGTAGACGTGTTTCGTACTCTTCCAGTCTGCTTGTTCCTTGAACAACATGTCGATTTAGTGTGACACATTACCCTGCTAAAAGGTTTATGTGGTTCTAATGCACCCAAGTGCGGCCGGCCTTTTGGTTCTCGTTGATTTCCGACACCCATCAGTAACTTCATATTTGATCCTTGCTTCGAACGAAATATTTACCCCTCATTTTATTCTCCGCATATATTTTCCACTTGTTGCTCATACTGCCACGGCGCTACGACAGCAACGGAGAAGGGGATCGCGAGGAAGACGAAGGAGACGACGTAGTGGGGCTAGTGTGTCCGCCACTGGGGCTGCGGCGGTGATATTTCTTTTATTATTAAAGAGCCTTCGCGTCAAACCTTCTATGTCTGCCCTTTCCAATGTCCTTCTGTGGCTGGCGCAGAGAGCCTTTTCTGCCCGTCTACGTTACCGTGCTGCCCTTCCCGTTCTTTCTGCGTCACATCCCGAACTCCCTTCTCCACCGTGCGCGAGACCGCGTCGCCATCTGTGTTGCGTAGTGCGAAGCGCGGGCGTATCCAGAGATGCGTGTCATCTTGGTTAGTTGAACGCGCTAAAAACCAAAACGCAGGGGAAATGTAGATTCTTAGCCATAAAGTTCGCTGTAAATATAATTTACATGATGCTTAGAAGATTGCGGTGATCTTCGAGATTTCTTAATGTATCTTTTTTTATGAGGTTGAAATTGCTCCAGCCACAGTTTAAAGAGAGCCGGACGTTTCGGGACCGACTCGGTCCCTTCTTCAGAGGGTGACTCTGTTGGTCACGGAAGTGTCGCCGCGCCTTGTACTCTCACAACGGCTCCTGCTTTTCCTTTCCCTCACGTTTCGGAGACCGTGGACGTATACTGTCCCAGCGAGTTGTTCACGTTGGCATGTTGTTGAATGTGCCAGGAACGCTGATTTTTGTGCGCTGATGGAACATACGTTCATTTTGTTCACTCACACACTCATATTGGCCTTCTTGCTCCAATCCCTGTTCAAGTTGGTAAATTAGTGTACAGTATACGAAGCACACTATGTCTCTATAATGTCGCTGTTGCGTCCCGTTGTACTGTTGCTCTTGGTTCTGCAGCCTGTCCGATTCAGTACGTCCCTGCTATTCTAGCTCGAACCCGATTTTGAGTTACTGACTGCAACATAATGAACGCGGTCGCGGGTGTTCATTAGCATGACATAAAGCCCCTTTTCCTCTAACTCCACGTTGCTTCGCTAGAAATATGTTGCCATGCAATACTATCCCCAATGACCAATTGGTTACTTAGGATTAAACGGTGAGCTTTCAATTTTTACGAAAAGGGGCCTTGTTCAAAGAAATTCAATGAGTAACTCCCTTCGACGAGTGTGTCCGATTATTTGTGTTATTTACACGGTTTTATTGCTACTTCACTGTAGCGTTCAATTGTAATACCGTCTCCATAGCTCTTCCAGGCGGCCCTGCTGTAGCATACATAGTACCGGTTATCACACCACCGCACTAAATCAGCTGCCAAAGCAGCTTCTTTCCTGATTGTCGTGTCGTGGAAACTTACAGCGCTAGAGCAAGACCTCTTGCGATACGTCTTTCGGTGTGCTCTGCTCTTGTGATACGGTCAGATTGCGTAAGCCATAGAGAAGCAGAAGCACTTCAAGTGCGAAATTTGGGTTAAAACTATTTCTAACATAACCTCTTCCTATGTCTAAACAGCGCCCTGATTCCTAATGCAGAGCACTGCTAATTACATTAGAGCACGATGACACGCACAAATATTTTAGTTTCAGGCCAGCTGCCTGGGTTCGCGCTTTGATTACTAAAAATAAACAGGTGGTGAACTGCGTACGCTGTGCCTTGTGTGTTCCTTCCACCTGTCCACCTGAAGTTGTACACCCAAACCAAATTTGAGTGATTAGATTACAGTATCAAGAATGCAGTCGCAGTTATGGCTTGTCATATATTATTATAAAACTTCTGTTCCGCTGACACCACGTGCATATAAAAAACTTTGATGTTAATGCAGTGTCGAAATCCATACTTCATGTCTATCAGTAGTGCAAAAAACCAGAAGGTCAGCTGCCTAAAATTCTGTGGTGTTCGCATGGAACTTGTGCAGAATTTCACTGACTCCGCAGGAGACGATAAATTCTCATTAGAAGTCGGGATATTTTCCGTGCTTGTGGTCATGAAGGAGCGCATACATTTAGCTTCATGCTTTCCGATTCCATATCCTTGTCAGAACAACGATTTATCCGTAAAGTTTAGTGCCTGGCGCCGGGAATCTGTTCGCACAAAATTATTGCTCTTTTGTTCAGCATTTTTCTGCATGAATAGTAACTGCGTGCAGTGAGAGCGGCGCCTTATTCGCTAGAGGGCGTCGACGCATCAGCCGCTGTCGACGTAAAAGCGCTCTCCGAAGGATCGGTGGCATACGTCAGCACTATCAGTGAACGCTCAAAGTGCGACGTTGAAGCCCTCGAACGTAAGCATAGTGAGTCAGAAGGAGATTCCATATTACGTGCTCTAAGCAACGATAGCGTTGAAAATCGGATTTCGTATATCGCTTTAGAGCGGCCTATTGCACCTAAGATAGCATTGATGGTACCGTATCAGGGTGAGCAATATCCTTTTAGTGCCCTCTATTCCCAATAAGCTTATAGTGTGTTTCAGCGTGCCGAAAAACCTGACACAGAGAGCTAGGCAAGGGTTTTGAAAAGCTGCGCTTGGGTTTAACGAAGAACAGCCTCGTATATCTGCGCAGTACTCAAAGCCATTGTTATATGTGTATTAAGATTGTCTTGCAGGGCAGTTGGTTCAGCATCGTTGAAAAAATGTGGTTAGGCTCAAGGAAGTATATTGCCCGGAAATGCATCAAAATTCGACAACACAGACAAGACGGGCTATGTACGAATGCATTTACAAGCGGATGTCCACGCACTTTGCCAAGAAGCCGCAGCGCATGATAGCGTTTGAGCTTCGTCGTCAGCTGTGATCCACATGTGCTAGGTCAATGGCAATGGTCCGTTCCAATACAATAGTCATGCTATGCAGTATAACCGCCCCGCCACGGTCTAGTGGCTATGGCACTCGGCTCCTGATCCAAGGTCGCAGGATCAAACCCCAACCGCGGCGACTGCATCGGTGGAGGCAAAATGTTGACGCCCGTGTACCGTGCGATGTCAGCGCACGCTAAAGAACCCCAGAAGGTCGAAATTTTTGGAGCGTTCCGCTGCGGTGTCTCCCATAATCATAGCGAGGTTTCGGGATGTAAAACCACAGAAATCATCATCCCTCCATCCCTTTGATGCATAAGCACTGCACGGCGAACACGCTGCCCTGCGGGGTGCAAAGGGCAAAATGATGATTGATTGTGGTTATGAAAGGACTCGGCCCATGTTGGAAGCACTGCTAAGCGTCCGTAGGGAAAGGGGAGAGAGACTGAAAGCAATAGGAAGGACAGAAATGCCTCATGGAAGGCTTCGGAAATTTTGAGCACCTGGAGTTCTTTAGCGTGCACTGAAAACGGACAGTACATGGACCTCTGGCATTTTTGCCTCCATCGCTGCTGCCGGGATCGAACCCGTGTTTTTTGGGTGACAGCCAAGCACCGTAATCACTACACCAGCACGGCTTTTTTTTTCTTTATCCTACACCAGCACGGCGGACAGGGAAAGTACGACGTCTTTTTAGAGAAAATCTTTAACAAGAATATGCGTCTGCGCATTTTTATTGTTTATCAGCACCACGGCCGGCCTAGAAGGGAAGACGGGACGCACATCGCGCCTTTGTACGCGCGCGCGTGTTTTCGTATCGCGTGCGTAACGTCCGCAGTGGCCTTGCATATGGTAGAAGGTGGCGTCCCATAGACAACGCATGTGCATAAGTTTTATACGCAATAATGGAACTTGCTAATAAAATGTGCTCGCCACCACCATCAAAATTGCGAGTCACCTCTGCGTCTATTGCTACGCATTTTTGTTGATAACCCACCTAGACAGAAAGGAAGGGCTCAAGCTTGTTGCCACTTGAGTAGTCACGTTGCAGAAAAATACAAATAATCTATAATTGCACAAGTAGGCAGATGTATAAAAGACTTGAAGAGCTACAGGCCCATCAGTCTACTTTCTGCACTATACAGAACATTCACAAAGCTTATCGAAAATGCAATAAGAGCCCATCTTGAATTTAATCAACCAAGAGAGAAAGCAAGGTTCATAAAAGGATACTCCACAGTACACCACCTTTATGTGGTCACTCGACTAATCTGAATGCAGCAAAGCCCTCTATGTGGCTTTCATATATACTACACAAAGGCTTTTGACTCGGTAGAGGTAGCAGCAGTTCTGGTGGCATTGCGCCGTCAAGCAATATGTGATAACCACGCAAATACTATAGCGAACTTCTATAAACAGTCCATAGCCACTCTACTCCTCCTAAATGAAAGCAGGAAAATCCCAAGAAGGAAAGGTGTCAGACAAGGAAATTTCTTCAATGCTATTTACTGCAAGTTTCGAAGAAATCTTCAAAAGGTTAGAATATGGCGAACCAGGAATAAGGGTTAACGGCACATATTTGAGTAACTTACAATTTGCCAATGATATGGTGCTCTTCTGCAAAGATGGTGACAAACTGCAGAAGGTGATTGAAGAGTTAAGCGGAGAAAGCGCTCAATTATGTCAAGTATGATTAAAGATGGACATGTGAAGAACAAAAATAATTCGAGGTAGCACGGCGAAACAACGTGTCTTCAATATATCCCGGACAGCTACTGACAGGAGAACCCATTCATGTAAAAGAAATACACCGAAGAATAAACATGGGATGGCGCTTAAACGGCAGACCTTCCCAACTCACGAATGGAAACTTATAATTATAACTAGAGCACAAATTACACAACCACTGCATTTCGCCAGTACTCACATCCGGGAAAAAACTTTTATAATTACAACAAATCTCGAGATGTAGTTAAGAACCACACAGCGGTCATTGGAACGAAAAATGAGAGGCGGTACATTAAGAGACAGGAAGACAGCCGTGGGGATCAGGCAACGGACAGGGGTAGCCGACAAAATAATCGACGTTAAGAAGAAAAAGAAATCGACATGCCAAGGCTAGATAACCGATGCACATTTAGAACGATGGAATGGATACCAAGACAAGCGTAGCGGTGGAAGACAAAGAGTAAGGCGGTGAAAAAAATTTTTTTCAAATTTGAAGGGATCAAATTGTGTCAGTTCGCGCAGGACAGGAAAGGGTGGAGTGCATTGGAAGGAACTTCGTCCTGCGGTGGACGTAAGGTAGGGTGATTACGATAAAATAATCGTAATCATTAAGTCCATTTGTACAGCGTACAAATGGACTTCATGATGGACTTCTGAGATCCGTACGGATCTCAAAACGTCATCTATTTTATTTTGACATTGGTCAGTGACCCGCTTTTTTAACAAAACCTCGTTGAGCGCCCCCCACTGCCCCTTCTCCTCAATGCTTGACAAACGCTGCTTCGCTTGACGACCATAACATCGGCATTGTCTAAACTGCGTACCCTTATCGTTGCTGTCATACACAGCGATGGATAATATCTACTGTTCTAGGACATGCAGCAAAGCAGTCTCTGCATTGCAACCATCTCTCGAAGGACCGCCACTATCTTCGTTCGTCCGCAGCCGTAGCGTTTGGTTTCATCGCACTTGGGAATCATTTCCAGGAAAAGTAATCCAGAGTATCGCTGACAATCAGAGGGATCTCGTGTTCAACTAAAAACACCGTGAACAGGCATTCAGTACGAATTATACTGAATTCGCTGTGTCACTGCGTACAAAATTTGCCAGGTTGACTGTTTACATGTCCGCGTCAAAAATGTGTCCTGGTGCGTTTTCGAAGCGACGTGGACCTTTATATCAGACTTGCCACCATGTAAAATGTCTGCGTCAGAGTCACACGTGGTGCAAAATCCAAATTTTTGCCTTGTCATCGACGGCAAAAAGCAAAAAAATTCTGACGTGTACGATTTTCAGAACACTTCGAATTATTGTCGCACCTTCGAGCCTGCCATCGCACCGCTATATAGGTTGCTACTGCTAGAACACTGTACTCGCGCTGTGTCCGACTCGGCAGGCGGTAATGCAGCTCGCGAACAAACGCCAACATTGCCACAAGTTTTCGGAGGCGGTATCGAGCTTTAGAGAAGGCTCCGTAGCTCCCCGAGCACACGACGCAAATCACTAAAGGTTGCAGCAGCTGATGACGATAAGAACACGTAATGCCCTCCCGTTGTGACCGAAGTACCGAGGTGCCGTTTTAATGGGCATTTCACAATTTGTGTTTTCGAAAAGTAAATACCTTCCAAAAAATTTTAAAAATCAGGATTATAAATTCATAAGGAAAGTCAAAATTCCCATATTGTACGGAAAGATCGGAAGAGTTGGCAGGTATGCACTCTATGTACCCTGCACAATACCAGCCACGTTGCCCAGATTGCAATTCCCCAACTACGCTGTACCATGCCAGTTGGACTTGCCTGCTCACGAGCGCCAACACTCCAATAGCAAACCACACTATATCCCAGTGGGAAACCTCGCTGTCAGCGTACCCTATCGGGAGCAGCGCGATCTGGTCGCTTGGACGCTGTGCAGCCGCGGCTCATGGTGTACTGGACTCTGGGCTCCACTCACCCATGTGGTCATCCTTTACTTTAATAAATGTTTTATCTCTGTCTCTTCCTGTCTAACTCCTTCTGGCGCTTCTATTTTCACTTCACCGTCAATACCTTAAAGACCCGCTTAGAGGGCTTGTGCTGTGTCATGCTTGATTGCTGTGGAGATGGCGTCTGCATCAAATCGGCCACTCCACTTCTCTGCCTGCAGCAAAAACAAAAACAAGAGCGGTTACCTTAAACGAAATGAACAAGTAAGGAAATCGAATAGCAAATCGAAACAAATAAAGACCATGTGATGCTTTACTCTAAGATGACAGAATGAGTGTTACTGTTCTTTTCTGCGTACATCAGCAACGCGAAATTATTTCGCAACTACTTCTCGTTTAGCCAGCTATTTGGACGACTGACGTTGTGATGGCACAAAGACTTGATTTCAGAACGCCAGTAGGTCGCATACTAAATACATCGCTCGAGTTTGCATGTCCATTAACCGTCGTAAGAAGAAGAACGCAGGAAATTCGCGCTCAGTGATTGAACCGTTACAATCCAACCGCCTGGCGTGTGCGCTGTATTCTTATAGGCCCAAAGAAAAAATCCCAAGGCGTGCTTGTAATAAGCACTAGCTCAAGTTTTTAACAGCTGGATCATAGCGCTCCTTGCTATATGTGGTGGCTCGTATTACTTGTCGGAGCCTCCGGATGAAGGTTCGGCAACACCGAAAATGTCACGCAGAAACTGACTTGTTTCGCTCAACGTCAGTAGAAACGTGCCCGCATTAGTAGACCTTGTTTCCTTCTGAAGTTATCCTAATTATGGTCGCATCCGCGAATTGTATGGTTGGTTTTTGAACTGAGCAGGCGAACTCGGCACACAGACTAGGTCCCTCTCCCATGTTGTAGATATTCTAGAATATGCCTCTGCCTTTCTATTTCCATTTGGGCAATGCAAAAATACGTGCTTAGCCTGGTTTTGTTTATCTCTCATTCATTACGTGTACCAGGATTCAGGCGCGAAACCTGCTACACGTAATGCTTGCGGAGAAGTATATTCATGTTCATATTTTCTTTCAGGGTGCATAATTTGATTGGCGTCCGAGTGGCATTTATATAAATGAGTCTCGCCTTCCAACCACGCAAAGCACTGCCGATCGACGTGCTCGAGCATCAACTGGAAGTACTGAGAAGTAAAGGATACCACATCACCTACCCCGTACGTATGGCTCCTGCCATCGGCAAAGTTTTCACCACTGTGGTCTCGTGAACTGAAAAAAAAAAATTTCTGAGCACACGTTCGCGAGCTGCACTGCCGTGTGGCGTTGTGGTTTATGAATGCTGAGGATTTATTTTCTTCGGCCCTGTCATATTATGGCACATATAAGAACACCTATTCTGGCTTTTTGACCAACATTACGAATGCACATTGACCATTACACCTGGTCCAGCGAGCGATTTTGTAGTCAAAGCAGGCATCGACAGCGTAAAAAGAAAAAGAAGGGGCGGCGGATCCCCTCGTGCTCACCAAATGGCTTGTGCATGCCGATGGTACGCGGAGAGCTCTCAAGAAAGTGTCAAACATTCCTTTAACTTCTGTCGCGAGACGCAACCGAATAAATATATAAAAATATATAAAAAATATATAAAATATATAAAGATATATAAAATATATATGATATAAAATAATATAATGATATAAAAAAGCCTTCGATACTGTCAACCACAGCATATTATTAAATAAACTAGAATGCTATGGCTTTTGTGGAATGTGCCTAGAGTTCTTTAAAAATTATCTAGAAAATCGTAAACAGACAGTACAGCTAGCTAATGCCCAATCCGAGTTTCTTGAAACAACAATAGCTATACCCCAAGGCAGTGTTGTACACATTCCTCCAAAACTGGAACGAAAACTCGTTCCTCGTTCCTTTACAATTTTGTAACGAGTTCCCGTTACAAGTTCCTTTGATAGAAAAGGAAGGCGTTCCAGTTACATTTCGAAAATTGGAACGTGCCGTTGCATGAACGTTACATTCGATTTCTAAAACTGAAAATTAATACCGAGGCAAAACAATGTGAACATACTGAATCTCGCATGGACCTGTGTATGTTTCACGAATTTCAGCGTCACCGATGGCATATTATCTAAAAAAAAAGAAATAGAGAAACGTTCCCCGGCAAATATTTTCAAGGAGCATCGAATATACTACGGACAACACCACTGCAACCTTGGTGCTAGTCTGTTACAAATGCGACACATATGGCACTTTCCACTTGAGTTCCAACGCACTTCCACTGCGCTTCCAAATAGGTAGTTACTCGCACGCGCCAATGCATGTAACAGCGGTGCATCTGACACTAAAATCAGTATTAGATGTTTTTAGGTAGCATATAAAGGCATTGCACGCAAATACTGGAACAAGATTCCCCAATGCCGTCGGCATTCCCGATCCTAAACGATTTTGGTCAAAATTTTGGAAGCCCTTGTAGTATTTTAATAGACTAATTGGCAGTTCTGGATATATTGCCTTTACATAGTTCTCATCACTTTAAAGTATTTTTGATATATTGTATACTTTTGTTGTTAATTATGGCTGGGTTGAATGTATGTCGATGTGAAGAATTTTTATATTGCAATCTTGTACATTTACCGCCGAAATAAATAACGCGGGACATTTCTTCTCTCCGTGGCATTGGGAATAAACCTTATTTGCCTGTTCAATTCGTAGGCACACCGACATTAAGGGAAGGGTGAAATGGTGTTGTGGTGCAGGCAATAAATAAGAAAGAAATAACCTCACACGCACAATTTGACGAGACGCCAACCAAAAATGACCCACACCACACAAGCATGATTGACAGGACAATGGTATACAGCAGATGAGGCTGAACGGTAAAGGGAACGGGGTGCGGTGCATTAAAATCTTTGGCTATTCTTGTGTAGCTAACCTTTTGGTCGAGTACTAGTGATAGCAATGAAACTATAGTTTTTATTAAAAACAAACTGGGCATCACCGAAAATAATTAACCAGCTCCGGGTTAGAGCGATATTAACTTCGCTTAGCATTGCAAACACGCATGCATGCACTTAAGCATGCTCAGCACACGTTCGCGTTAGCACGTGTATATATCCTTTCGAAATGTCTTTCGTTTCTGCTTTTGCCGAGCGCACAGGGCTGTTGACACTAAATTGAAGCGCGACCCGTTCAGTTCAACTAAAATACCTTGAAGAGATCTTCAAGTACGGAGAACGATGGCCGTAACCACGTTCTCTGAACCGCAGTTACGGCCATGGTTCAGAGGGAGCCCTGGCGGTGGATCATATGGGACGAAAGGAACTTTGCTGCTGCATGCAGTTCCTCCCGCGTTGCCGTACATTCTTGCAGGGCTGGTTGAGTGCCGGAAACTACTTGTCCCGCGGCCATAGTAAGCGGCCACCACCAAGGAGTAGCGGGATACCCTGACGTCGTGCGGCTGCAGTAAGCGTCACCCTGGTCGAATCATCAAAACCGCAACAGAATGGCGTTTTCGTGCGTAATTTTCTATGAGGGAGTGATCGTAAGGGCAGGAAAACTTTGAGTCTAGGGAGGGCTTGCTGTAGCCCAGCATATACGCACTGCGTGATGTGCTGCGTACGTGCGATCGTCGTCAGTGGAACGTGTATAGAAGGAACGCCGTTCCGTTTGCCGTTCCTTCGTAAATGTAACGCGTTCCCGTTACAGTTCCACTAATCCTAAATGGAACGATGGCGTTCCTTCGTTCCTCATAAAAGGAACTCGTTCCAGGAACGTCGTTCCTTGGAACGACGTTCCGTGGGACACGGCACCGCAGCGAAAACGGCGCACTTAAATATGCTGCTTTTCCAGGCGATGCTCTCCTGTGTCCTGCCCTGCTTCAACTTGGCTTCGACTTCAAATGCTTGGATTAATAGCCGAATGGATCTACTGGCGCCTGCAGCATCGGATCTACCCGTGCAGCCAAGTTCATTCGACATCGCGAGCCTCGCCAAGCAACCCTGGTCGTACAGTGACGCGTCCATTGGGATGTGCACCGCAGCGAACACATATATACGCCCACCGAGACCAACCTTCCTTGGGCACGGCACCGCAGCGAAAACGGCGCACTTAAATATGCTGCTTTTCCAGGCGATGCTCTCCTGTGTCCTGCCCTGCTTCAACTTGGCTTCGACTTCAAATGCTTGGATTAATAGCCGAATGGATCTACTGGCGCCTGCAGCATCGGATCTACCCGTGCAGCCAAGTTCATTCGACATCGCGAGCCTCGCCAAGCAACCCTGGTCGTACAGTGACGCGTCCATTGGGATGTGCACCGCAGCGAACACATGTATACGCCCACCGAGACCAACCTTCCTTGGGCACGGCACCGCAGCGAAAACGGCGCACTTAAATATGCTGCTTTTCCAGGCGATGCTCTCCTGTGTCCTGCCCTGCTTCAACTTGGCTTCGACTTCAAATGCTTGGATTAATAGCCGAATGGATCTACTGGCGCCTGCAGCATCGGATCTACCCGTGCAGCCAAGTTCATTCGACATCGCGAGCCTCGCCAAGCAACCCTGGTCGTACAGTGACGCGTCCATTGGGATGTGCACCGCAGCGAACACATATATACGCCCACCGAGACCAACCTTCCTTGGGTACGGCACGGCAGCGAAAACGGCGCACTTAAATATGCTGCTTTTCCAGGTTAGATATTTCGCAAATGCTTCATGTTGCAAAAGCAATGACTACTGTCTTGTTGCGTTGTCGTGCCCACCTGAACTTGGCAGTGCTATGAAACGAGTGTTATCTTGCCTGTCAAATGTGCACTCAGCGTACTTAGGGTTGTTGCTTGTGTTGTCGGGTGACGTCGAGTTAAATCCCGGGCCTGGAGCCAAAATGGAAAATATGTTGAGTAGTGTTTTGTCGACTGTGCAGCGCATAGGAGCTGATTTGAGAAGCATATCGGATAGAGTGTCAGTACTCGAAGGTAATACCGGTTCTCCTACATTTGAGCCCAAATCGGATAGTGCGGTACTCGATACAGTGCGTCGAATTGAAGCTACTCAAACTGCTTTACTTGAGGAGGTCAGGGGCATAAAACAAGGCCATATAAACACGAACGCTGAGGTAAAGCTTCTTTCAGAGAGGGTGTCGAAGCTGGAAGGCAGTCTACACTCCTCATATACCACAGATGCCACTTCGAGTTCCGCTATGTCCTCCATCTCTAAGAAACTCGTGGAAATCACATCCAGATGTGATGACACGGAAAACAGACTCAGGCGCTGTAACTTGCTATTTTTTGGAATAGAAGATGATGAAAACGAGGACTGGAATGCATCTGAGCAGAAGGTGATTAAATTTTGCTCGGAGAAACTACAGAAGAATACAGTGCCGCGCAATTTGAACGAGTTCACAGACTTGGTCGCTTTGCTGTTGGCAAACACCGGCCTATAATAGCAAAATTTGCTTTTTTCAAAGATAAGCAGAGCGTTCTTGCTTCAGCTTATAAACTAAAGGGATCGACATTTTCAGTACGTGAAGATTTCTCTTTACCCACGCTACAAGCCAGAAGAAAGCTAATCGAATTTGCCAAAAATGAAAACAAGCCCTACAAGCTCGTCGTTGATCGTCTGCGCATGGGCGATAAAACGTACATATATGATAGTGCTACTCACGCAGTCAAGCTGTCTGCTAGATAGCTGAGGCATACGCGTGCGCATGTCTCTAGAGAAACTCGGAGTAAATCTGCACCGGCTGTATGTGTTTCCTTTACTAACATTCGCAGTTTACTGCGCAAGCGTGATCTCATTTGTTCATTCTTAGAAGATAGCCTAACTGATGTCCTCCTGCTCACTGAAACATGGCTTACTCAGGATGTTGATGACAGTGAAATTCTTCACGGGAATGCCGATTATAACGTCTTCCGGCGTGATCGTCAAAGCAAACGTGGGGGAGGTGTCCTTATTGCTATAAAAAAATCGATACCTACTTTTGTCATCGATACAAACTCAAACTTAGAAATTGTCTGGGTCGCGTGCACGATTTGTGCCACTAAAATACTAGTAGGCGTATGTTACCGTCCTCCCGATTCTGAACCATCATTTATAGATCACCTTCGCAGCAGCACCACATTAGCTATTGAGAAATGCCGCACTAATAATGTCTATCTGTTTGGTGACTTCAATTTACCACAAATTGACTGGACCAATTGTTCAACCACCTCAAAAATGTCTCTTGACTTTGTGAATTTTGCCCTTGATTTTAATTTCGCTCAAATAATCAACCAGCCAACACGGGGCAATAATATTTTGGATTTATTACTTACCTCAGATCCTGATAATGTAGGTGAAATCTCTTGCCTTGAAGGGTTTAGTGACCATAAGCTAGTTCAATTATCAATAAACATTCCTCTCAAAGTTGCGGGTAAAACTAAAAAAGTGATTAGAGACTACAGTAAGGCCAATTATAGTTGTATGAATTCTGACTTGGAAGAATTCTATCACAGCACATTCTTGCCCTCATTGCCAAGTCGTACCGTCGATGAAAATTGGTCATTGTTTAGAGATGAGATTACTTTATTAGTCGACAAATACGTCCCTGAAATTGCCATATCTAATGATAAGAGAAACCCATGGTATAACAAATATTTGCGAACTTTGAGGAATAGAAAAAAAAGGCTGTATAGGACCGCGATGCACGCTTGTAGTGCCTCTGCTTGGAATTCATATAAGGAATGTCTTAAAAATTATACTTCTGCGTTATTCACTGCTAAAGACAAGTATTTTAAACATGACCTACCTTCATTATTAAAATGCAATCCCAGAAAATTTTGGCAACAATTATCACCAGCTTCTGCTGTGACAGATATTACTTTGAAAGGCAAAAATCAATTACCTCTCCCAAGAGACCAGTGTGCAAGTGCATTTAACACATTTTTTTCTTCTGTTTTCACACGGGAAGATCATTCTAGCATTCCTGAGTTTCCGGAACTTGATTACCCTTTCATGGCACCCGTAGATATTAACATTGAGGGCATCACTAAACTAATCAACAACCTCAAAGTTTCTACTTCTAGTGGTCTAGATAATATCAATTCAAAGATACTAAAAAATACAATTCCCACGTCCTCTCAAATATTATTTCACATTTTCAGACAGTCTTTGTGTACCGGTCAGCTTCCTAGGGACTGGAAAGTCGCAAAAGTTATTCCCATATTTAAAGCAGGATGTAAAGATCAGGTTGAAAATTATCGTCCCATCTCGTTAACCTCTATCAGCTGTAAATTACTTGAACATATCATTGCTTCTCACATTTACAGTCATCTTGAATCAAACGATTTTTTTAGTTCCACCCAACATGGCTTTAGGAAAGGTTTCTCTTGCGATACACAACTACTTGAATTCACGACAGATCTACAGACTAACTTGGACATGAACACACAGACAGATTGCGCTTTCCTCGATTTTTCGAAGTCCTTTGACCGTGTCGCCCATTGTCGTCTGATTTCCAAACTGTCTTCTCTTAAATTGGACTCCTTAACGCTATCATGGCTCCGAAATTTTCTTTCATTTCGTGAACAGCTCACATTTGCAAATGATTCTCATTCAGATATCGCAGAAGTCACTTCAGGAGTGCCGCAGGGTAGCGTCCTTAGCCCTCTACTCTTTTTAATCTTCATCAACGATCTGCCGACTAACATTTCATCCCGTATACGCCTGTTCGCAGACGACTGTGTCATTTATCGAACCATAACATCTCCCTCTGATCATGAGGCCCTTCAAGGTGACCTAGACCTCGTTTGCAGTTGGTGTAATAAGTGGTTAATGAGCTTGAACACTTCAAAATGTAAAATAATGTCGGTTTCCCGAAAAACCTCGATTTCCACTTTTTCATACAAAATTAAAAATAGCGAAGTATCTCGAACCACATCATACAAATATCTAGGGGTTATTATTGACTCTAAACTTTCATGGTCTTCCCACATAACTTCCATTTGTTCCAAGGCATCCAAAACACTAGGTTATTTACGTCGAAATCTCCATTACTCCACATCGAGCGTCCGCAAAATTGCCTATTTAACATTCGTACGTCCACAGTTAGAATATGCCTCACCAGTTTGGTCACCTTATCAACACTATTTAATACAAATGATCGAAGCCATTCAAAACAGAGCAGCCCGCTTCATCACTCAGAACTACCAATGTCACAGCAGTGTATCACAAATTAAACGCGAGATCGGTTTACAACCATTGGATATCCGCCGCAAGATAGCCCTCCTTGTGTTGTTTCACAAGTACATTAATAGCAGAAATCCATGCGCTTTCCCTCTACACACACCGGATCGCATGTCTGCACGCACGCGAAATCAGCGCAGCTTTAAGCGTATTTTCGGAAGAACACGCGCGTTCAACTTATCTGCTTTGCCACAGGCAATCTCACTGTGGAATGATCTTCCCGACGTGATAGTTTCAGTCACTAACAACAACGCGTTCCGCGAGAAACTACTCTCTCACTACATCTAGCATCATTTCATAGACATTTGTATGGATGTGCAAATACTTGGTGACTGTATTTTCCTTGTAATCAATGTTCTATTACTGTTATTAGGGTCGCTGTTATGTTGCATTTATTTGTATATTTGAACTGTATACGTTCTCATTTTTCTTTCTTTTTTTCTGTAAGCCCCCCTTACCCTATTCTCTAACGAGAGCCTGTAAGGTATGTTAAATAAATAAATAAATAAATAAATAAATAAATAAACAACACTGCCCCAAGGTTCAGTCCTTGGACCAATATATTTCTCGCTGTACATCAACGACCTACCTTGCGTGGTAAAAAAACTTTTTCAATATTTATGTACGCTGACGATACAGCTCTCATATGCGCTCAAGATTCCTTGGGCCATACCTTTGAGTGTGCGAACTCAGAACTTGTCGATATACATAAGTGGTTCTCTTCAACTAAGCTAACTTTAAGTACACAGAAAACCAAGTGCATCGTATTTACTTCACCGCGCAAAACATTCGAGGGACAGTCATGCACACTTATATTAAAAAATTCTGCGCTAGAACGAGTACGCTCGATGAAATACTTAGGCGTTCTCCTTGATGAAAACTTCAACTGGAAACCTCACATTGACAAAGTCTGCAATAAACTGAGCAAAGCTTGATTTCTTTTGTACAAATGCCGAGACACTCATCGCTGTATATCAATGGCGGTATGGAAATTGAGCCCATCGGACGAGCTGGAACGGATATGGCCTCTGATTTTTCGGCACGCGCAAACCCTTTCGGCGTGTGACAAGAGGCCGTATTTCTAGCTCGTCTGGGCTCAAGTTCGGCCTTGGTTCTACCTTTGTTTCATTTAGTTTTGCTTCTCAGAGGTGGTCTGCCATCTTAGAAATCTTGTGCCGTATATAGTAGCGTTTTTTGGACTGGCAGCTGGCGCGGCATCTTCAGCGTGCGAACGCGTGTACCCGGGGCGCGCTCGTGTCATCAGAATTGTGCGAACTAGCGCGATAAAATAATGACGAGAGAGATAGAGGGAAGAGACCTTTTTTTTAATTGGTGGAGATGTCTGTCTGGTTGACGTGCTACTCGAGGTTCTCGGATCTGGTTATGATATTGCTACGGCATCAGGCGGGCATTCAAGGTATGAGCCAGGCAAGGGTGGAAGACGACGAGGACGATATCTTGTCTAGCGGTTGGACGCCATCTTGCCTCGGCTGTACCAGCTACCTAGCGCTCCGCGCTCTCCTGTGAATAAACCTTCGCTCGTCCTTTCAACCGTAACAGTTTTGTGGTGGAGGTGCTGGGTAGGCTGACCACGAAGACGGAGCTGCTACCGGGGATCCTACGACGAAGCCGACGCCTCGCTCAACTGCCGCCGCTGGGGATGTCTCAAAACGACAACGACCCGTCATCCCTGTCCTCTCCGGCGCGGTCTACTGGCGTCTGGAGGCACACGATGGAGCCACGCTCTTTTTCGGGTAAATCTGGTGAGGACGTCGAACAGTGGCTCACATATTACAAGCGTATGAGCAAGTACAATGGATGGAACCTGTCCGCTCAGTTGGAGAACGTCGTTCTTTTTCTCACGGATACCGCACTTCTGTGGTTCGCGAACCATGAGGATACACTAACGACGTGGGACCGCTTTGTTGCCGACATCACAGAATGCTTCGGAGATTCCACCGTGAAGAGGAAACGGGCGGAGCAGACGTTGCTTCAACGCAAGCAAGTCCCAGGTGAGACCTGTACGACCTATATAGAGGCGGTCTTGAAGCTGTGTAGGACGGTAAACCCTCTTATGTCTGAAGAAGATAAAGTTGGGCACCTTCTCAAAGGGATTGCTGAAGACGTGTATAGCTACCTCATTGGAAAAGAGAGTCTCAGCTCAGTCGACGACCTCATCAGGCAGTGCCGAACGTTTGAAACTTTGAAGCTGCGCCGTATCACGCCAAAGTTCGGAAGGTTACCTAATGTTACCACTGTTGCAAGCGTTGACGACAGTTCGGCTATCAGTTCGATCTTGCGACCACTATACGGCAGATAGTCCGCGAAGAACTCGAGCGGCACACTAAAGGAGCAGCGGGTGTCGAACAGCTTGGTCGTCCCAACCAATCCCATGAACCTGCGTCCTCTGTATCGTCGTTGTCTGTCATACGAGAAGCTCTAAGCTATCTTGCCGATCAGCGGCCACAGCATCGATGTAATTTTCCCGACGAAGTGACGCACGACGAGCGCTCTTACGGACCCGTCACCACGCGCCGGCAACGTGAAAGTCGTGCTCACTACTATACGCAACAACCCACGTTTGACCGCGAGGCCTACAACCCAAGTCGCACATCGCCGGTTTGTTATAGATGTCGTGCCACGGGTCACATCTCCCGATTTTGTCGCAGACGCCGACAGTCAGGATACGGTGCACCACCAGGTTGGGCTAATTTCGATCGCGACGTTTATGACAACCACTGGCAAACTGACTTTGGCGCTGCCCGAACCACAGGCTCAGCACACAGAAATGCTTTCGGACAACATAACAGGAGTGCCTCACCAGCTTCAGATCGCAGTCTGACGCCACCAACCCGTCGACAACGCCGTTCACCGTCACCACGGCGACGCGGTCGCCGGACAGTCTGGATCTCTGCGAAATATTCCTCTTGTGATGGTGAAAAACAAAGTGCATGTCTTCGTCGATAGTATACCTACAACTGCGTTAGTTGATACTGGTGCTACCGTATCCGTCATGAGTGCGACGTTCAAAGAGAGGTTGGGGCGGAAAGTTATGGTGTCAGTGGAGAGTGCCTTATTCCTCTCGGTATCTGTGTTGCAAGTGTTTTGTTCTGCGGGGAAGATTTTAAAACAGAATTTTTAGTATTACCGCGTTGCACTCATGATGTCATTCTCGGTATTGACTTCCTTAAGGATTGTGGCGCTTGTATCAATTGTGGTACGGGTGAAATCACTCTGGATAGTGCACTTCTTGCCACCCTCGCAGACACATCTCCCAAAGAGGAAGAGTACTTCGTTGTTTCCAATGATCTACTGCTACCGCCTTGTTCACTCGCGTGTCTGTGTCAAAGTCATTACAGCCGACCATTCTTCATTCGATGCACAAGTTTTACCGCTAGCTCCGAGCTGCGCCAAGAAGGATGTCCTCATTCCGCGTTCTGTCGTGTGTGTAGTGCAGGGTGCCACGAATCTGTGGGCTTTCAATTGTTCATCTTCTCCTGTTGTTCTCCCGCGCCATATGAAGCTCACCACTTTTGGGGAAATTACTTACAGTTCCATTATGGCTTTCAGCGAAGAGGCGCAGTGTCGAATCTACAACGCCAACCCATCTGTGTCTGAAGAGCACGTCCTACGAATGATAAACAAGTCTCTTCCCTCAGATGAGCGCCAAGCTCTTGCGCGAGTTCTTCTCACCCCATTCGACAAAAGCCTTACCGTGTGTCTTCAGCAGAGAGAACAGTTATCGCTGAACAGGTCAACGACACGCTGCAGAAAGGCGTCATTCAGGAGTCCTCAAGTCCGTAGGCAGCACCGGTGATCCTAGTGAAGAAAAAGGATGGATCATGGCGGTTCTGTGTCGATTACAGAAAACTAAACGCTGTCACCAAAAAGGATGTGTATCCGCTTCCTCGGATCGATGATGTTATCGACTGCCTCCATTCTGCCGCTTACTTCACCTCACTGGATTTGAGATCAGGTTATTGGCAGATACCAATGCACCCAGACGACAAAGAGAAAACAGCCTTCGTGACATCTGATGGTCTCTATGAGTTCAAAGTCTTTGTAATGCGCCGGCGACGTTTGAACGATTTATGGACACCATCCTCCGTGGAATGAAATGGGAAATTTGCTTATGCTATCTGGATGATGATGTGATTTTTGGAAGCACTTTGGATGAACATAACCGACGTCTTAGCCTCGTCCTTGATTCTGTCGAGAAAGCCGGTCTGGTACTGAACTCCAAGAAATGTCGCTTTGGAGAGACTGAAACGTTAGTACTTGTACATCTAGTCGGCAGAAATGGTGTGAGGCCCGATCCACGGAAGCTTGAAGAAGTAAGTTCCTTCGAACCACCGAAGTCACTGCGGGAGCTGCGGAGCTTCTTGGGCTTATGCTCGTATTTTCGTCGCTTCGAGCCAAGATTCGCCGATGTGGTGTATACCTCCTGACATGCCTTCTGCATAAGAATGTTCCTTTCAAATGGACGTCGGCTTGCGACGAGGCGTTCCGCCAACTAAAGTTTCAACTGACATCAGGACCTATATTACGCCACTTCGATGCTTCCTCGCCTACAGAAGTGCACGCTGATGCCAGCGGAATTGGCATCGGAGCTGTTCTAATACAGCGTCGTCACGGATCTGAGCACGTTGTGGCTTATGCCAGTCGATCTCTGGGTAAGGCGGAACGCAATTACACCGTCACGGAACAAGAATGCTTGGCAGCAGTTTTCGCGGTTCACAAGTTTCGGTCCTACGTCTACGGGCGCCCGTTCACTATAGTTACGGACCATCACGCTCTATGCTGGTTGGTGAACCTCCGTGATCCGAGTGGTCGACTGGCACGTTGGGCTCTCCTGGAGCCCCTTTTTACCGCTGCGCTGCGTCCTCAAGCCACCGGTCGAGTTTGTGTACGAGATGGCCTCCTTTACAAGACAAATTATTCGGGTAAAGGCGCACGCTTTCTCCTGGTGGTTCCGCAGAGTCTGCGACCAGACGTACTGAGTGCCATGCACGATGACGCAACCTCTGGCCATCTAGGCTTCATAAGAACACTGAACCGAACACAGGAGCGTTTTTACTGGCCCAAAATGTGAGACACTATCAAGCAGCGGTTGCGATAAATGCCAACGCCATAAGCGTCCTACGACTACTCCGCCGGGTCTTCTCCAGCCTCTGCCACCACCTTGTCGGCCGTTTGAACAAGTAGGCATTGATCTCTTGGGGCCATTTCCACGATCTTCTAACGACAATCGGTGGGTTTTCGTATGTGTAGACCACCTGACCCGTTATGCAGAAACTGCGGCCATACCATCTTCAACAGCTACATGCGTTGCCACATTCTTGCTGCGGTTTGTTATCCTCAGGCACGGCTCCACCCGTGTGATAATTAGTGATCGTGGTCGTCAGTTTGTTGCGGACGCCGTTGAAGAATTACTTCGTCTCTGCAGCTCGAAGTTCCGGCATTCAACACCTTACCATCCTCAAACCAACGGCCCTGTAGAGCGTACAAACAGGACTCTTACCAACATGCTGGCAATGTATGTCTCCTCCGACCACAAAGACTGGGATGACGTGCTCCCATTCATCACATATGCGTATAATACCGCAAGGCATGAGACGACGGATTACAGTCCTTTTTATCTACTGTACGCACGTCTACCGCTAAGGAGTATTGATACAATACTGCCGTTTGGCTTCCACAGTGAGTACTCGGTTGCCAAGACGCTGTGCCTTGCAGGAGAAGCACGCCGGATCGCTCGACTTCGTACCGTGGCCTCACAGCACCGTTCTAAGGAGCGCTATGACAGCCGACACCAGTCTGTCTTGTACAGCAAAGGGGGGACTTGGTATGGGTGTGGACCCCACAGCGTAAACGTGGATTATGCCAAAAGTTTTTGCCCCAGTATACTGGACCTTTCGTGATTGTGGATCGGTTGAACGACTTAACGTACGTGGTGGCCCGTTTAACGTCAGCTGGTCGTCGTTCCAGCCGTACGCATGTTACACACATCGCGCGTCTCAAGCGGTTTCATCCTGCTGTTTTCCGGTGATTTGGACTTGCCCCGCGGGCTTCGTCTGTGAGCCGGGGAGTGCTACGGCATCAGACGGGCAATCAAGTTATGAGCCTGGCAAGGGTGGAAGACGACGAGGACGATATCTTGTCTAGCGGTTGGACGCCATCTTGCCTCGGCTGTACCAGCTACTTAGCGCTCCGCGCTCTCCTGTAAATAAGTCTTCGCTCGACCTTTCAGCCGTACCAATATTATTCTGTTAACACACACCATAGAACATCACATACAGCCACAAAAACGCATACACTATTTACAGTGTTTCATTGAGGCACGTGGCCCACGAGCCCTAGCGAGAAAATGGTGAAGGCCGTGACGCGCTCTGGCATGGCTTCTATTTCCATTGTGAGCGCAATCATCTGGAGGAAAGAGGTAAAGCCAGTTCCACGCCTGCGAAATCTGGGCGAGTAGCGGGACCGGGGCACTGTAATCCCCGTTATCACGGTCCTGTAGTAGTGGGCTGAGTGCAAGGGTGGGAATAGATGGCTGAGGGCAAGCAAGGTTCCGCTTTTGCCTTCTGCGTAATCCGAGACAGCATTTGTTATTTGTTATTTTATTTTCCTTCTTTACATCCTTCTTTCTTTATCTCTTTTCATATTATCTTTCTCATGATCACTATCATGTAACAGTGCGGGCAATGGGTAAGGGGCGAGAGCAGTCCACTGCGTGACAGCGGCGAACGCCGCTCAGTACAGCTTTACTTCGACCTTAAGCAGCGATGGCACACCATTTGCAACGCGAAATAACTTGGGAGATAGACATGAATGGACACACATATATCACCTGCGAAGTATAGCCTAGAACATACTTAAAGACAATTTCGCAGTGCGCGTAGCGTGAACAAGCGATCGAGAAAGGACGTCGACGCATCGACATATCTCATGCTTTTGTGTAAATGAACAACCAGCCACCACTAGTTTGTATTGGCAGAGGCAGCTGCCGCTGCCTGTCTGTCGGGCTCTTTGCTCGATGCATGTCCTAGCTGTCTTTGTTCGTCCTTCGTTTGTGACAGTTTTATTGTTGTTTGTTTGTTTGTTTTGTGGGGTTTTACGTCCCAAAACCAGTTCTGATTATGAGAGACGCCGTAGTGGAGGGCTCCGGAAATTTCGACCACCTGGGGTTCTTTAACGTGCACTGACATCGCACAACACACGGGCCTCAACATTTCGCCTCCATCGAAATGCAGCCGCCGCGGCCGGGATTCGATCCCGCGACCCTCGGATCAGCAGCCGAGTACCTTAGCCACTAGACCACCGTGGCGGGGCAGTTTTATTGTTGGATGACCCAACAGCTAGTAGCAGTGTTTACCATAATTTGATGTTGCGTTAGCCCCGCGTTCCCTTTTTGCCTTCCAAACTTCCGTTCACCAGACGGTAGGTCATTCTGTCGGGGGTGCGCTGTTCCCTTGACGTCGCTAACCAGTTCTGGTGCAAGAATGCACAGTGCACCAACGTGCGCCCACGTGCACCCGTGCGCGCGTCGAATTTCTGTGCGGTGGTGTGGTCAGCTGGGTTCACATTTTAAAGAAAACTATTATCTTCGGCGCTCCCTGAAACCAAACCTGGGACTGCCCGGCATGAACACGCCTCAGATTAAAGAAACGCCGTGTGCTGAAGTACTCGGGGTTTGCACAAGCGAGATCGTTAGCAATTCATCGCAACCCAAACAAGATGCACAATTCTTGTGGCAGTGCTCTTTAAACAGCTTCGCTTCTAAAAAGCAGACGAAGGATGCTGTACATGCGACCACTCGCTTTAAGTCCGCTAGTTACTCTAAAATTGAAACATTTTTGCGGTAAGATATTCGGGAAGCATTACGTTAAAAAGTCAGAAGGCACCATTCGACACGACCGGCCTGGTACCTTTACTACATGGCGCGTACCTCAGGAAACGTGGCTACTCTTTTGCGGCGCGTTATCCTTACCTAAATTTTCCTGCCTTTTTTTTTACGTAATGGTGCCCAAATTTCCATTAAACACACACACATGCTATTTCCTGTATGCTTACTGCAGATTCACTGCGTTTAATTGCTGATTACGGGAGGGATTAGAAGGAAAGGTTCAGCTATTGAACCTGTCCTAATGATCGCTCGGTTACAGAACGCGAAAACAGAAACGGCATATCTGTTGTCCTGTTCTTTTCTGCTCTATCTTTGCCTGTATGCTTTTATTTCTGTTACGACGAATGGTGAGAGTGTGTCGTCGAGTGCATCAGTGATGCAATCTATTCAATGATATATTGATTTTGGTTGATAGAAGTTGTGCACACAGGACGCGTGTGCATATCATTTGCCAGATCGCATCAAGGCATTTGGAGCCCTCATCGACTAATCTCTCATTCTTGTTCTTCGTCAGAATGGTCGCAAGGTGACCGGCAGCATAAATGGAGAGATTAATGCACCACTATACAATGGCCTTACATTCCGGGTATTCTTCTATGCCGAATCACTGTGAGTATCACAGCGACACGTAGTGGAAAACTGCACAGGTAGCCGTTTATGCCACACGTAATTCACAGGATCCATCACTGAGGTTCGTTTTAACGCATAAGTTTTCGGGCTGCTGTACGTAATCCTACAGAGCACCGGGAATCTTCATAGCCTCCGATGACGCCATCGCCGTGGAGCTAATCTCTGAGGCTATTGTCTGGCGGCTAAACAAATTACTTGGCCTCTGGGACTGCTGCCACGCTAGCACGAGTCCTGGGCTCTGCGGGCTTTCTTTAATGCTGTTTCTCTGCACGCATATACAGCTCTCGTCGTATTGCGTAAGTGCTGGTGGCTGGCTATATCTGCAACTTGCGACGGCGTGAGCATGAAATCAACATTGCAAATGTTTGGAGACGAGTCGTTTTGTGGTGCGAGAAATGAACTCCAATGGCGCGAGCAGATTTTTCCTTCGTACGACTTCAAAGTGCGCACTGATAGATGTGGCTATAAGTTTTCTCCGTGTCCCACGCTGTTTTTGAGTCGGAAATGAGCTAACTAGAAATGCGTTGGTTTACCAACATGTTAATATTGATAATATTGATAGCGCTTTGTATCGCGAAGTTGCCGATAAGACACCCAAGAAGCACGATGAGAGAGAGGGGGTGAAGAGGAAAGACAGGTAGGATAAGCAGACATTAGTCTCCGGTTTGCTGCCCTACACTGTAGAGAAGGGGCAGAGGGGTTAGAAAGATGACAGTGTGCATATGCACCGCACTGCATAACCAGCCTAGTTTTTATTCTTAACAAAGCTGGCGTATAGGGCATTTTTATGCTAACCATGTTTGATAATTCATAAGTAACCCAAGGCTTACAAGCTTTAGAACGTTTCCTTAACTTCTTGAATCTGAAATGTTCGTAGTACACCTTTTAAATGTAGTGAGGAGAATGTGCAACTTCACTGCTTTCTTTAGCGTTAAAAATGTTCCACTGCTGTAGGCTAATAGACCTCCGAAAGTGTTCCAAAGAACGTGGTGTTATGTATTGAGAGTAGCGAATTGTTGACTTCCTTTGACAGGCTCCGCTGATTGACAGGCTCCGTTGACAGGCTCCGCTGATTAAAGTAATTGCACCTAAATGGTCACTGATATCTGTATAGACAACATCCGCTATTGCGTCGTCAAAGTAAGTGTTTGTACCGAGAAGATCTAACAATGTGGCGATATCTTGCGTAACTCGTGTTGGCGTTGTAATTACATTGTTCAGACGGTTCGCAATCATCAGTTCTTGCCTACCTACAGTGCGTGTTCGTAAGCATGTCCACGCTACATACAGTCCATTCCCAAAAAGAAAGAGGTTGAAAATTTTTCTTCTGCAACATGACTGAAATGTTTGTCGACAAAGCACAGAAACAGACTTAAGTCACTGCATGGTGGGTGGTGGTAGACGACACAAAAAAGGTTATGCGCAGTGTAATTATTTTAGTATCTCGGCTGATAGTGCGGAAACTCAGAATTTCGCAGATGTCTTCCTTTACGAGAGTAGCTGCACCCTTTGCGCCTTTACCGTCACGATTTCGATGAAAGTAGTGATGTCCAGGAAGGTGAAACTCCTGTGACGTATTAGTGTACCACGTTTCTGTTCGCATTACAGCCTTGGAAGGCAGTAAGGTCTCTAGGAGCACTTCCAATTCATCGGTTCTGTTCATCAAGGAGCGGACGTTTCGGTGGAAAAAAAATGACAGAGCAGGTCTTTTTGCTTTTACTACGTCGCTAACATTGCTTTAACTGCTTTAACTCGTCCCTAGAGCCAGAGAGCTGCTAGTGCTGCCGTCGCGTCGGAAAATAAGCGGATCATGCACATACAAGAATGGGTTACGTAGGCGTCCGAGGCGACCGTTTTTCTCTCCGTGTCGCGGTAGTCCATCCGTTTCCTCCCCTAGACCAGAGTGTATGGCAGCGCGCAATACACTCTGGTCTAGCCCCGGCGGCGTCGAGCGCGTGAAATAGGGCATGCTCTATGTCCACGCCAGCCGGCGCGGAGGATGCTGAGCGCGTCCAAGCGCGCCGGCTACGCCATGACGTCGGACTATAAGTTGTCAACTTCTCGCCGACGCAGATTATGCCCCGCGCTTAAGCTGCGAGGCCGGTCCGTGTAACCGCCCCGCAGCTCAATCGCGGGACGCTTAAACTGTGTTGGTGAAAAGTGCAACCCCCCCCCCCCCCCCACACACACACACATCTATGGATCTATGGATTGGACAGAGGAAAGGAGGGCACCAGAGGCCCGTGTACTATTCGCCTACTCTCTTGTCCACCTACTCTCCTTGTAACGCAAATTGGCACACTGACGTAGGACACATGTACACAGGCACACAGCGCTGTGTGTGTGTGTGCTTCTACGTCCGTGTGCTAATTTACCCCCCATTTTTCCGTATATTATGCAACAAGCCAAAATTTCCACTCTTATTGACTTCATTCCTCTCCTGGGTCACATAGATTCGTTAACCGAACCACAATTAGAAGTGTTATATTGTGGGGTTCACCCACTCTCTCGGTTCACTCACTCTTCCGCGGGGTTCTTTTCCCTCTCTCGTCGCTACATCTTCGTTAATATCAGGGACTCATATCGCCTTCTGGCCACGAGTCCTTAAGGAAGCAGGGGGGAGTACGAGGAGATTTCGGAGAGATTTACGTGGACGCAGCAGGATTCCTTCGGGTGAAGAAGATGTGGCGTGACCCCTGCAGAGGTGATAACGAAGTGGACACCAGAGCACGCAAGAGCCGTGCTTGCGTCTCCTCGTTTCCCGCAACATAGAAAAGCCTGCACTGTCTGGCAGTGAACAAATAACGGCACGAGCACCACCATTATCAACTCAATTTTCTTATTCACCCCGTACAAAAAGAAAAAAGAAAAAAAAAGAAACATGTTCCAAGGAAACCATGTGATACCAATTTCGGTTTGCTGCTGTTTCAGGAACGATTCGGCAGAAGTCAGAGTCCTCCACGAGAGCGCCGAAAACAATAAATATTTCACCTACATGAGCGTAGACACCAAGGGCAAGGTGTGGACAGGCTTTCACGACCTGTTTTCAGGCGACGTGTTGGCAGTGAACAAATAACGACACGAGCACCACCATTATCAACTCAATTTTCTTATTCACCCCGAACAAAAAAAAAAGAAAAAAAA
Source organism: Hyalomma asiaticum (assembly GCA_013339685.2). NCBI lineage: Eukaryota > Metazoa > Arthropoda > Arachnida > Ixodida > Ixodidae > Hyalomma > Hyalomma asiaticum. The sequence goes on from CM023491.1 coordinate 66,280,134, forward strand.
AAGAAGCACGTTCCAAGGAAACCATGTGATACCAATTTCGGTTTGCTGCTGTTTCAGGAACGATTCGGCAGAAGTCAGAGTCCTCCACGAGAGCGCCGAAAACAAATATTTCACCTACATGAGCGTAGACACCAAGGGCAAGGTGTGGACAGGCTTTCACGACCTGTTTTCAGGCGACGTGTTGGAATTTGGCGCGCCAGACATCACAGCCGGCGCATACTATTCGCTGGCCGTACGTATCTACGGAAACAGCCTAAAGGTATGTTTTACCATTCTTATGTCCTCCTTTCCATCCAATGTTGACTGAAGCTCCAATGCCAGCAGCGACGGAGTAAAAGTTCGATGTAGGAGGTATTTCGCATAGGATAGTTGGTTAAAAAAGGAAAAGCCTGCTGGACCCTATCCATTGCCATGCGAAGAGATCAGCGAGGAGTTTGCCTACACAAATGGAGTTTAATATTAATATATAGCTTGTAACGCTATGGTTATGACGAACTGCCACGCCGCGGTGGTCTAGTGGCTATATTGCACTCGGATGCTGATCCGACGGTCGCGGTATCGAATCCCGGCCGCGGCGGCTGCATTTCGAGGGACGCGAAATGTTGAGGCCCGTGTACTGTGCTCTGTGAGTGCACGTTAAAGAACCTCAGTTGGTCGAAAGCTTCGAATCCATTCACTACGGCGCCTCTTATAATCTTATCGCGGTTTTGGGACGGTAAACCCCACAGATCAATAAAGTCAGTGCTTATGCCGAATCGTTTGGCATTTAGACCAGTTTTACGCGCAGCACCAACGCCCGAGTGCAAATTGAGCACAAGCACCTTCAGCGAAACAGCTGATGCAGTAGGTTTACTTAAGAGCCGCCACGTGCGAGTGGTAGCGTGCTTTCTTGACACGTCATTGCGCCTGGTTCGGTTCTTGCCGTCCTAATTAACGCCTGGTAGGTTGACGCTTGTCTGTGTCTGTCCGCTTGTCATGTCTGCATTTCAAGATACAACAAAAGATGTGTCGTGTAGCAGGAAGAGTGGTCCAATTTGCTCAGAAACTCACCAATAATTCCCAATAATCGAACGAACGATGTGGGCTAAGCGAAACCGAAACAGGCCGATGCTCCTTGCAGCATATGCGGTGACGTTACAGGTGTCCCCGCCATCAGAAATATGGAGCTGGGGCCACAAAAAGGAAAACGGCAATGTCATCCGGCACTATATTGAGTCATCTGCCAGCTATGAACTTGACCGCGGCGATTTGATGCTTAAATATCACCGTATTGCTGCTCTTGACAGCCCACCTTCTCGGGTACGCAGCGCTGGAGGTAATGACGTCAAAAACACACGGCGGCCTGCGTGAGAATCCGCTAAAAGTCTTAAAATTCGTTTTCCGAAAAACTAAATCACTTGCAACTACCTGGCTTGGCATATATTGTTAGAGTGACGATGAGAACATTATATTGAAAATTTCATTGAGATCCGTGGACACCAAGAAGTCGCCGGAGTTGCCCTCTAAGTTTAAACGCGACCGAACGGACCACATGCTGCTAAACACGGAGCTTCCTGCGCCGTGCTTTTCGTGCGTGCGCGCACACAGCCAAGGTGACGCAGAGAATGACATGGTCATGATAACATCATTCGTAAAAGGCCCGTTTCTGGCCAATACAGAGTGACCGACGTGTCTAACACAACCAGACCCTTTCCTTCTCATATGATTAAGTGCCATCAATTATTTAACAGTTTGATTCATATTTTTGCCTAGAATCGACGCTTGCGCAAAGTATGGCTCACAATAGCGGACTTTGCAGTGCACGTGAAGGTGCGTTTTGTCAACCTTACCAGCACTTTTTGCATGCTCCGCCATTCGCACGTTCCCTAAAGCGCTCAGTCAAAAGAACTTTACAGACTGCTTAACGCTGCAGCCGATTCTACCGTCTTCTACAGACACAAGAATGAAGAAACGCGTCTGATGCTGGCAGCCCGGCGTACCAGCAGTAATGGAAATGCGTGCCTGAGTCAGCCTTAGATTGCTTACGTACGGGGGAGACAAAGTACGTTACCAGTTATCTCCCAAGTAATCCAGCACTTGTACCCGATTTACACGTGTCACTCCCGTTCCTGTGCATGCGCAGACAAGTCTTCTGTCTTCCTTATCTTTCGCCTCTCGGTGTTCCCCTTCAGTTCACAGCAGCGTCCGTGCTGTCTACTCCGCTTGTGTCCGTATTTGCACGCCTTATGAGCCAAGCACTCTATAGCCACTAGAATACCGCAGTGGGTCCAGTATCTTTTGTAGTCAAATCGGGAACTTGTCGTCTTGAACTGGGAATGTTCGGCAGTCGCATATGACGCGACTGTGTATGTAGCGTGGGCTCTAAAGGTTGACATTCAATCAGACACCAGTAGAATCTCTGGCTCGTACTCGCAATATGGTTTTTCTGTTTGCGGGGTTACTACTGGCCACTCTACATAGCTTCTTCATTAAAGGGCAACTCCGGCGGTCTTTTCATCATGTTCTGATGCCGATATTTTCCTATGGTACTGATAGTCCTGTAGCAGCCGGGATGGTTCAGTTTTCTCTCATAAACACGCCAATACATTAAATAACCGACTGAAAAGCGTGTTCAAACCTAACCGAGTAGACGCTTCGTGCATCGCATGCGATGACGTCACAACCTCCCCATCGTCAGAAATATGGAGCTAGTGTCAGAAAAATAGCAGTGGTGAGATCATCTGACGATGTATTGGGTTATGCAAGCTCTTCTGAACTTGGCAGCGACGATTTGAACGCTGAAGTATGACCGTATTGTTCTTAACAGCCAACCTGCTGGGGTACGCAGCGTTGAAGGTGATAACGTCAGACACAGGGTGGCCGCGTGGGCATCCGCTAAAATATTTTAAAACTAATTTCTAGGAAAATAAGAGAGAGAGAGAGAGAGAAATAAGGAAGGGAAGGCAGGGATGTTAACCAGTCATGAGTCCGGTTTGCTACCCTACACTGGGGGATGGGAAAAGGGGAATAAAAGTAAAGAGAAGGAGAGAGGGGAATGCCTACAGGGCAGTCCTATACAATATCATAGGCGCTCGGCTAGGCCAGATGCTTTTAGAAAGGCCAAAAGCGCTTTCATTGCTTTCTGAGCCGTTGGACCGTGAGGACGGTATTCTAAGATTGTCTGTTCACAAAGTGGACGATCGTCGAGCTTTGTGAAGGACTCGGTCATAGGCAGTCGATGTTCCTCAAATTGTGGGCAGTGGCACAACAAGTGATCTATGGTCTCTTCGCATCCGCAGACAGCACACGCAGGACTATCAGCCATTCCAATGAGCGCAGAGTAAGCGTTCGTAAAGGCCACTCCCAACCACATTCGGCAAAGAAGCGAAGCCTCACGTCGGTGCAAACCAGCCGGAGGTCCGAGTTGCAGCGATGGGTTTAGCCGGTGCAGTCTGGTGCGCCTCGTGTATGGGGTATTCCACTCAGTTAAGGACATGGTTCGCGCAAGAGCTAGGAAAATAAAATAACTTGCAACCGCCTGTCTTGGCTTGTATTATTACGGTACCAAGGAGGATATATATATGAAAATTTTATAGAGATCAGTGGACACAGAAAAATCGTGAGAGTTGCCCTTAAGATTCGTCTTGTAAAAACTCGCTAGAGGGCAGACCTCATTAATTCTGAAAACAAGTCAATGAATGTTGGCACTGACACAATTCGTGACGTCGTGGAGTACTTCCCCTTCCGAAACTTTCGGTACGGTAATACAAGTTACTTGGTACATGCAGTACACACTGTCGCGTTTTTAAGTGCGAAGCACCGTATGCGCTCTGGCTGTAGGCGACTCCTGACGCCGTCGTAGTCGTCGCCCGTCACGGTGAAGGAAGTTGTGAAACTATAGTTAGAAATTAGCGTATAACTGGTCAAAAACTGGCTTCCAATAAGCTAATGTGATTTAAACTACCTTAAAATGTTGAGGCTCCAATCAGAAATGCTCCAATCAGAAATAACAAATTCCCGAAAGTCCCTTCTGACACAACCCTACAAATACACTCTGTGACTGCACAGCCTACAGGATCGACGAACACATTCTGTCGACAGGGCAGGACAAGCGCATATTGGATCAGAACCGTTTGCGCTCAGCAATTGATGTATTCCTGCGGGAAACACCGGCTCACCACTGGTTCGCACTTCCCTAGGTTTCTCACGTTAGTGGGGGGAGCTGCTTTCTTTTTCCAATTCATTTAAAATTTGTAATTTTAAACCTGTGCATGGCCGATATTAAATAACTGGAATATTCCTCTCGTGATATGAGGACGCCCTTTGCCTCTGCAGTGCTATCAGCTGCATCGCCCCACGTATTGCGCTCAAGACAACGTGGATCAGTGGAGAGAAGTTACAGAGTTGAGGCAGCTCCGCATGTGAAATATGCCGCGCCGGCCGCCGTTGTATGCCTTCAGCCTTGAACAGGAAGCGCACTCTTTTTGATGGAGCCTGGCTGCCTGAAACTTCAAGATGTTTGGAAAGGCTCCTAGATAACCACTGGAATTGCCATGACACACTGTTTCCACGAGGCCCAAAGACTTATCGATGTATCTCGGCATGCAACGTGCTAGCGCCTTTCCTCCGTTTTCTCTGTTATATTGCGCATTGGCTTTTTCACGAAGGTTAAACCGCTTGGAAGCCGCCGCTATCATACTCGTCGCGTAAGTACTCATTACTCTTACCATAGTAACGTAAGTGTTCCTTACTCTCATGCATACGTGCGTTGCAAGCACCTTTCAAATGTTTCCCCGCGTCTACGATTCTTGTGACATTGTTGCGTTTCATTTTGGGCGTTTTGAATGACAAAATATGATTACTTCCTGTCAACTTCTTTTAGAAGAGCTATGATTCAAAACAAAATGAAGAACTCGTAATATGCACACACCGGTAGCGCACCCAGGATCTCTGCCGGGGGGGGGGGGGGGGGGGGGTTTTAAATTTTTCACGAAGGGCCGGGCATGCGGTTACACAGTTGTTGCATGTGTAAAAAAAGTAAATAAAATGCCAAATAATAGTAACATCAATGATGATGATCATTTTTATTATTTTTTTTCGGCGTTTTGCAGAGACATTAGCGCCCCATTCTTCTAGGACATAGGAGCAGTTACGGAGTGGGAGGGGTGTTAGGCCGGCCTCAGGCGGGGGGGGGGGGGTACAACCCGCGAAATCCCCCCTCCCTCCCCGTCGGTACGCCACTGGCACACACAAAATCAAAGCGTTGTCACCCGTTTTGCTTGTAGGCCCTATTCGACAAATACGTGGGGACCGGTGAAGCAAGCAAGTTGCATGACATGGGACTCAAAGGTGAGTGCATTTATTTGCACATAGCTCATGGAATCATTAGACCCAATTGATTAAAGCATTGTGACTACACTGTAAACGAAAATATGCCCAGCTGGGAGGTCTTGCAGGATAATACTCCCGCTAACGTCCGGTGACGTCACCATATACCCGACGCGTCGGGATGTGCCGGAGTACGTGCGAGGCCTCGCCGCGCTTTCAATCCGGCGCGTGAAGCACTGAGGGAAACGGGGCGCCTTCCATGATTATCCTCCGGCGAACAATGACCGGAGCTCGTATTTCCCTCCGGTATCTGCCCGCAAATCCTCCGGTACCACCGCCTGACCGCGCCCGGCAACTCTCATTGGCTGCTGGAGGAGTGACGTCGCAGCCCGACAAGGCCTCTCAAACCTAACATGGCGCCGGTCCTAGCTACACAGTCGAACCGATGCGATGCTTAGGCGAAATGGCAGGCCTTCGGCCCCGATAGGAAAAAATGAAATCGTTTCGTGCATCTTGTGAACGCTACAAGCAGCGATGAGCACCAAGGGACACTGTGGCCGACAGCAGCAAAGCGTCGCTGGAACCTACGTCGTGCTAGTGTTGTGGAGTGATCGAATGTCAGCCACGGAGAGCAGGCACAACGACTGCGTCGGTGAGTGAGCCGGTATACTTTTTGAAGTGCGTGCGTTATTTTTGTCAAAATCAAGTAAAGTTTGGTGCAGTTTAACAAATAACAATATCGGTAATGTAGAATTGAGTATTACTAGAAGTACCGGGTATGTTACAGAAAAATATAGGAGTAAGAAATTCGGCCGAATTGCCATTGTTTGAAACACGTGTTTTTAAAGCTATATAAATGGGGATAGCTTCTACAAGTTTGCACGTAGGAGTGTGAGATTTAGCGCGTAGAATGTCTGCATGGAGATGCGTGCTATCTCGCATAACTATGGCCGTAGCTATATTCATAACGACGTTATAAAGATATTAAAATTAAAATGTGTTTTTATGTTATATGTCACGTATCTATCAATTTATCTTTCTCTACAATGAGTATAATAAACGCTGCGTCATTGTATATTATCACCTGCAATTTATTTGGATCTGTCTTGTAAACTGGCCTAATAAGAACTAAAATCGATAATATGCCTTTTTAAAATGTAACGAAACGAGCTATACAATTCCTTTTGTATTGCCTTTGAGAATGCATCTATGCGCTTATTCTAGTGACGTGTTTAAATAGGGTATGTAGAAGTGGAGATATCAGTCGACCGATTAAAAAAAAATTGTAAGTAGGCCTTCCTGCAACGTTTATTTCCAGCCGCTACTGCGGTCATGGTGGCATGGCCTTGGCTGCGCTGCACGGAACTACTGAAACAGAGTGTAGCTGCAGGTACATTCACGTTTCTGAGCAAGTGCAGTGACCAGGCAGAGGGCGGCACGAGGCGGGCAAAGCAAGAAGGGTGGGGGGGTGTTTAACGTCGTCGATACAGCGGTCGTGGCCATTCCTGACGTCCCGTGATGTAGCCACAATCTCCTCTGCATGTAAATATGCGTGACTCCCAAACAGCACCGCCGAGGCAGTGACGTCAATCTTAGCGCTCCTGTAGGAAAGAATGCATGGGAAAACGAAAAAGAGGAGCGAGTGTCGAACATTTTCCTAGAACAGTCCCATCAGCTGGTAGCTCAGAAAAGCTTTCCAAACTTCTTGTGGCAACGAACAGGGCCGAGAGACTCACTAGAGGAGGCCGTATGGAAAGTGAACTTTCCAGAATATACTTCGGCTATCCACCCCCCGTCGAAAACCGCATTTTTCTTCTGCTGGTTCGAAGGCTGACACACTTAACGAGCCGCGACATTCGCGTAGACCTTTTTGTCCCGGTGCTCGCGGCTAGATTCCTCCCTCCACGCTGTTGTGCATCGAATGCTCTCGACAGCACTTGCGCTCCAACCGAGGACTGTGTCCACTCAGTGCATTTCAGGAATGGGAGCGTGCAAAGCAACCTCGCTGGTCGACGCGAACAATGAACACCGCATATACCACTGGCGCCACTGCGGGCTCGGCTGGTGCACCGCGAGCTGTTCAGGCAGCCATTGCTGTACCGCGATCTCTTCGCTTTGTCACGGCCGTGCATAATGTAAAAATCTTGCATAGTCGTTTTCCTTTTTTTTCTCGGCCTGTCGTCCGTTCTGGCTCACTGACACTGCGGGATATGCTACTTAAGCATTTTTCAGAAACGTGTACGCGACCTCTGGCAAACCCTTTTAGTTATTTTATATTTATTCTTTTTCCTGTCACTCTCCCCCCCATCCCCTCTTCTCCTGCGTGAAGCCTTCTTGGACTGGGGGCCAGTCTGCCTCGCTGAAAAAGTTAGAAAAAAACCCGTTGAGCAGTGTTCGTGGGCGCAGGTGTTTGTGCGTTCGTGACAATGCGCATGAGCGCAAGTGCCCGGAGCTGCCGGGGAAGTCGTCACATGCAAAATAAAAAAAGCAAAACAAAAAAAAAAGCGAGGGAAAACCCGGTAGTCACCTGACTGGCTGCGAAAGGGAGTGCGATGTCCGTCATGCGAGTGAAGTCGGCGGCTGTGCGAAGTGTGTGGTTATGCTTTATTCAGACTGTTTAATTACCCTAGTAAATAGTTTTCATCTTTGCTCCCTTGAACTGTGCTTTTATTTTTCTTTTCGTTTACTGCCATCCTGATAGCTAACAATCGGTGTACCTACAAATGTAAGAATTTACAGTCCTCTCCGTCTATTCTATCTTTTTTTTCTCATGGTACGGTGCCCTTCTTTCTTTTGTATGTCCGAGGAGAAGACGAACACGACAGCAGAGCCGCTGCAAAGAAAAAAGAAGGAAAGTGCACTGCCACCAAGCCAGCTGACGTATTTTGCTTCGAGAAGTTGGTTTGGGTCTTTCTTCTCCCCTCTTCTATCCAAGTCCAAGTGCAAGCTTCGACCGCGCTCCCGATCCTTGGCCTACGCGTGTGTTCCGGGAATACGGCTTGTTGCCGACGGCAACTGTTAAGTACGTTTCCGGATTAAATTGTGAAGTTTTTATTTTTTATTTTCAAGGCAGACATGGCTGTTGTAGTGTCATCCTGATAAAAGAATTTCTCTTGCCTCAACATGTTCTGTAAGGAAGTTTCGCGCATGCTAGGAACTGTGACATGCATATGCGACTCTGACTTATTACAACTTGCTCATTTCTTGTTCTTTTGTCGTGCATAACACATTTACTTTCGCCGTTTAAATGCTTTGGGACGTAGTTTACCTTGTTATGAGTCTCCCTTCACTCTTTGTATAAGGTTTCAGGAATGTTTCTCGCACAGTCATGAAGTGCGAAGTTAAGTAAGAAGAAAAATGTCTATTTTTGCTTTTGGCTGGTTATGCAGCAATCAAAGGCGGCTTATGTCGTGGTATAAGCTAATCTGAAACTGCTACTTGCCAGCAGTGCAAAGTTGCTTTTCTCGTGTAGCGGCGGATAACGAGCCTAGTCGCCCTTTATTTGCACATTGTCATAATCAAACAAAAGCAAAGGTGTACTGTGATACCTTTATTGCTGCCGAACTTTCATTGCAGTGTGTTATTTTGTTACGTGCTTTAAATCTCCTTGTTGTATTTGGTGTGGCATGAGTATGCCAGATATAGTTCTGTCTGACGAGCTGAGCACCATACATTTTTCTCTTTTTGGTTGCCCCGACACACACAGGATGTCCCACCTAAGTGTAACCATGTTTTCAAAAATGATGGAGCGTCTTAGTGATTTGCGAGAAACTCATACATGTTGAGGATAAAGTGCCCTAGTGTTACGATTTATTTCGTTTTCCAAAATCAGTAAATTGGCCTAAACTAATGAGATAACTTGTTTAATTATTCGCTTCAGAAAGAAATTGTCGCTGAGAAACTTGTAGATAAAATTGAAATGTGAAATGGTCTGCTTGTATGTGCCGTCAAAGAAAGCCCGCAATATGCAAAAATAACCATGTGATAGCGCCACTAAATTAGCGCTTCCAGGCAGCCGATCAGGGAACAACGTCCGCTTGTCTCTGCAGCGCTGTCCGAGACATGCTTGGCGTTTGCGGTGGCCACAAGATGCGTGTTCGTGCGTGCGCGGGCTTCATTCGATGAATCGAAGAGAATAATATCTTTATGCAGCCTACATTCTCATGTTCCCACATTTAATAAAAAAACACATCTTTATGCAGCGTCACTAGGGAGCGTAATAATGCACTTTCGTCGTCACTCGCACTGTGCGTCTGATTGCTACAGCGCTGCAGGTACAAGCACATGTATAGTTTTTTTTATTTGCGCCGAATTAGTGGCGCTGTCACGTGGTTACTTTTACGTTTCGTGGGCTTTTCTTTAACGGTACATATCAAAATACCGATCAATGCTGCTTAAGGGGATTTTTTTTTTATTTGATCTACAACTTTCGGGGCATTGGCATTGTGAAGGAATTGGGCGCACGCAAATATGAATTTGTTGTATCGACAATTTCTTGCTGAAGCGAACAAATAAGAGTTCGGTAATTAGTTTATTCTAATTAATTGATCATGAAGAATGAAAAGAACTCGTAACACTAGGAGACTTGATCCTTAACACGGCCGAGTTTGTTGCAACTCGCTAGCACGCTCCGTCATTTTTAAGAACTAACATTCAGTTTAAAAAATACATTATGTGTAAGTGGGAAGCCCTGTATATCGCTTTTTATTTCGCTATTGCTAAAGGTCTACTGAATGTTTTAATGTGTGCGCAGAAAATATATCGCACAGCCAGCCGGTGTTGTGTTTTAAAAAAGGAGTTTCATTACAACAGCTCCAGTAGGGTGAACAGCCCTTTAACTGTTAAATGAAGCAGGTAGCTTTGCTAGCTTCGTGATTTGTCGACCGGAAGCAGAAAGGGGTTGTCGAAAACATGGTAACACACGGGGTGCGTCAGTTAACAATTACGCCAGGGTTTATAAAAATTCACGAGTGCACTTCAAAGACGCAACCATATTGGTATTGTTATCTTGCCCATCTCAGGCTATTGTTTCAATGAACTGAGGTAATTAACATTATAGTTACCCAAGTTTCAAGCAGTTGCGTTAATCACAATTGCTCAGTTGGGAATATTTCAGCATGTAAATTATTGTCCTGATAATGTAAAATCATGGTAATAGGTTCAGTGGCTTTACGTTTTTTGGGCTCCTGAAAAGGTCTGGGAGATTCCAAAAAGTACCACGTGACGAAGCGTTTCCAAGACTTGTCATCAGCACTCTCAAACATGCTACAACAGGATGATCGGTGATGCGCGAAGACCTACAGCACTGGACACGCCACAAGAGTATTGATAAGACGTGGCCACACTTTACGCCCTCTCGGCTTCTTGATGTGTACGGTCTATGTGCATCATCGATTGCTTGTTGGCATATGTTCGAAGGAGCTGATGTCACTGCACGCAAGTGCCCAGTCACGTCGTATGTTCGAACCTTGCGCACTTTCTTAAAGGGGTCCGACAGCACTTTAAACAGCAAAGCTTTTTAACAAATCGTTCCTTGTCCGGAGAACCAATATATATATATATATATATATATATTGTGATGTATAAAAACAGAGAGCTCGCCGTGCCGAAGACGCTCGCACTGGAGGAGCGCAGGGCAAGCGAAGCAGAGAAAGACGAGGAGCAGAATAGAACAGCCGGCCTGCAGCTAAGGCGCTGTGTCTACGTCTCTCTTCTTTACAATGGCGCAGTCGACAAAAGACAGACGCTGAGGGCGACCTCGAGGGTCATCGGCGCAGCAGGTGCTCCAGTCACGGAACGCCGTCCACGCTTCCGCGACCATGGACCCCGCAACCCTTCTGCCGCTGGAACTTGCACCTATGGGACCACACTGGGACGGCGTCGAGGCCTCCTCGGCGTCCCAAGGTGAGGCTTACACCGGCGTCGCGCCATCGCATCGACCCACGCCCACGCAGGGGCTCCTGTTACCACGGAATGGCGCTCACTCTTCCTGTGGTAACACCCCCTCGCCCACAACTACGTCGGCACATGAGCCGCACAGGGACGCTGTCCAAGCGTCCTCGGACAGGGACACCGCCGTCGGGAGGACAGAGTCCGCTGTATTTTCCGCGGCTGCCGACCATGGTTACCCGAATGCCTCGGTCGGTCAACTCACCGACGTCATGCGGGCCATGTCGTTGCTATTCGAGCAACTGAATATCTTCGGCACGGTAACTCCCGGATTATCTTGTGCGGCATCACCATCGCCGAGTGCTTGTATGATCCCGGAGTTCCATGCTTTCCAGGACGACGCGATCCTCTGGATCAATAACATCAACTATCTCGGGACTCGCTATGCTTGGTCGGACGAACAAAAATGGCAGGTGGCCCTAAGCCACATTGGAGAACGTGCCCTGGCCTGGCATCGCTACCAAGGCATTAGGCAGAAGACCTGGCAGGAATGGTGTGCCAAGTTCTTAGCTGCTTTCGGCCCGCTTCCCCATGTGTGCGACCATGCCAGACATCTCTTGACCACGAACGACCAGACAACACACAACGATTCTGCTGGTACGTCCGACAGCCCCTCGTCAGCAACTATCGTAGACTTCCATGTTACAGACGGAAACAGCCAGTCTTGTACTCCTGTGCACGCCTCGAGTTCTGCGGCAGCGGCTGTACCTGGAAAAACATTGCCCCTTGCTGAGACCACTTTTCAGATACATCACACGGCGACAGGTTCCTCATGCATGTCATCAGCTGGACATGTCGAGTCGCCATATCCTGTCATAGTGGGCTCGTCACTGCTCCAGGAACCACCACGGTCTATGGACGCCGATAACAAAAAGGACGCTCTCAAACTTCACGAGCAAGGCATGCCCGAGGATGCTGGCTTCAAGAGGCCTCCAGGGCAGTCGGACTCAGACCCGCCGACTCGCGTAATTCATTTGTCTGCAAAGTCCCTGCACAAGATGACAATATCTCGATTCAGGATGAGGCCACCTTTAAGGACATGCCACTGCAGCCGAAGTTGGTCGAGGGCGGGAAGACGGAACTAGAACCTCGTGGCTTGGACGCCGCTGCTTCACATAGCTTATTGTCAAGGTCTACTGAACTCAGCTGTTCGTTTACCCTGACAGCGGCAACGCTGCCGATGTCCAAGTCACTCCGCCAGCGCTGTCAATTTCACTTGGTGCGGCGGAAGGCGTTGAAATGTTCGGGACGCGCCCGATTCATCCTCCTGCGACAAAAGACTCGACAGCTGATCCTGCGACCTTGCCGAAATACTCCGTGCCGCCCACCAGAAACGCGTCTGGCCGCTCCGCGAGACAAGCAGCGACGGAACAGAGACAGACCAGCGCGACATAGTCCCGTGCCGCCCGCCGTACATATTGATAGGTGTCCTATGCTCGAAGTGCCGCCAACAAAGGCCGCAACGATGTAGCCAGTTCCGGCCACCAGAAGCTCTATTCGCATCCCTCCAAGCCAATCGCAGCGTGGCCGAAACCTGCAGCGACCACCACGAGCCAGCCAGTGTCGCCCCACCGAACTTGGTTGGCGGCTCGACAGGGCTTGCTGCCTTGTGGACAGAACGACCACGCGACACAGTCAATGTCGCCCGCCGGAGCCATTGCTAGCAAGTTTCCGAGTGAGGGCTCGGCGTTTCCGGGACCGCCCGCCAGGGGACAGTCAGTCCCGGCCACCAGAGGCTGTCTTCGCAGCTCTCAAAGCCAAGTCGGGGCTACGTCGAAATCGTCCAGCGCGACACAGTCAGTGCCGCCCTCCAGAGACAGTTTCGCCCCGTAAACTGTCACTCGCAGTCGTGGCCGAGTGTGATGTATAAAAACAGAGAGCTCGCCGTGCCGAAGACGCTCGCACTGGGAGGAGCGCAGGGCAAAGCGAAGCAGAGAACAGACGAGGAGCAGAATAGAACAGCCGGCCTGCAGCTAAGGCGCTGTGTCTACGTCTCTCTTCTTTACAATATATATATATATATATATATATATATATATATATATATATATATATATATGTAGAGAGTGAAAAAGGACCGTCACGTTCGTGTCACGTGCGGGGCGGTGAATGATGATGCCGTACACGGTAGGGTAAGGCACACATATATTGAATGGGCACTCTCAAATGGGCACTCTCAAATAAACAAAACAGCAATAAAAAGAACTAGGCTCGCGGGCTACACATTAAGTCTTTAGCGTGCACAGTTCTCAAAAAGGCAAAGTCACATGCATGGGTGTGCGCTCACGTCTCCGTGGACGCCGGTAGCGGGAGTCGTCGACGGGCGACTTGAGGGACGCGGCGGGCAGGCGAGGTAGTGGAGCTCGAACGCTGGTGGCGGCTCTGGCTCTCGAACGCAGCACGGAGTGGCGTCGGCCCAGCGCAGGTAAAGGCCGAGACCCGAAACCAGTAGGTGGCGGCCACACTGGTCACACCGCGAGGTCAGGCAGCAGTCGCCGGCTACCGACGTTCGCAGACCGTCAGGAGGCTGCCCAGCGCTCCAGCCCGGGTAGCCCTCTTCAGACCTCCGCTCCTCGAACGCCGGCTTCCTGTGCCTTCGTGGCGGCCGTCCTGCTCCTCGTGCCTTCTTCGTACTGCTCTTCTTCTTTTTTCTCCTATGCCACTACTGCCACGTGCACTCTTTTCGCTTCTCCCACAACGCACCGCTCGCGTAGCTGCTTTCGTCGTTGTCGTCTTTTCACCACACTACCCCCCACCGAAGAAAGTTGTTTCCCCTCAAACAACTTTGCTATGAGGAGTTCGGATGGCGGAGTAGCACCGGTTTCACTGGCACATAGCAAGGCACATGTGAATGTTCATAGTTGTTTGCACTGTTGGCACATTCCTAAACAACACACGCACACTTCTACAGAGCGACTATCACATTAGTACATATACACATACATATCAAATTTAAGTTTTCTCACACTTCTGACCCAGTTCTACAGGACACACACAGACGCAGAAAGAAAAGAGGGCACTGCATAGGCATATACAAGAGTTCGTGTCCTATACATGCTTAGAAAAATATGCATGGTCAGTCTAAACACAGGGCAAACGTAAGGACAGCACGACGCATAAAGAAATACCCATGAACAGTCCAAAAGCCGAAATTAAGATACGCCCTTAGTCA
>CM023491.1:66294661-66355350 GCA_013339685.2 Hyalomma asiaticum
AACTCGAGCTTCCTCGCCTACAGAAGTGCACGCTGATGCCAGCGGAATTGGCATCGGAGCTGTTCTAATACAGCGTCGTCACGGATCTGAGCACGTTGTGGCTTATGCCAGTCGATCTCTGGGTAAGGCGGAACGCATTACACCGTCACGGAACAAGAATGCTTGGCAGCAGTTTTCGCGGTTCACAAGTTTCGGCCTACGTCTACGGGCGCCCGTTCACTATAGTTACGGACCATCACGCTCTATGCTGGTTGGTGAACCTCCGTGATCCGAGTGGTCGACTGGCACGTTGGGCTCTCCTGGAGCCCCTTTTACCGCTGCGCTGCGTCCTCAAGCCACCGGTCGAGTTTGTGTACGAGATGGCCTCCTTTACAAGACAAATTATTCGGGTAAAGGCGCACGCTTCTCCTGGTGGTTCCGCAGAGTCTGCGACCAGACGTACTGAGTGCATGCACGATGACGCAACCTCTGGCCATCTAGGCTTCATAAGAACACTGAACCGAACACAGGAGCGTTTTTACTGGCCCAAAATGTGAGACACTATCAAGCAGCGGTTGCGATAAATGCCAACGCCATAAGCGTCCTACGACTACTCCGCCGGGTCTTCTCCAGCCTCTGCCACCCCTTGTCGGCCGTTTGAACAAGTAGGCATTGATCTCTTGGGGCCATTTCCACGATCTTCTAACGACAATCGGTGGGTTTTCGTATGTGTAGACCACTGACCCGTTATGCAGAAACTGCGGCCATACCATCTTCAACAGCTACATGCGTTGCCACATTCTTGCTGCGGTTTGTTATCCTCAGGCACGGCTCCACCCGTGTGATAATTAGTGATCGTGGTCGTCAGTTTGTTGCGGACGCCGTTGAAGAATTACTTCGTCTCTGCAGCTCGAAGTTCCGGCATTCAACACCTTACCATCCTCAAACCAACGGCCCTGTAGAGCGTACAAACAGGACTCTTACCAACATGCTGGCAATGTATGTCTCCTCCGACCACAAAGACTGGGATGACGTGCTCCCATTCATCACATATGCGTATAATACCGCAAGGCATGAGACGACGGATTACAGTCCTTTTTATCTACTGTACGCACGTCTACCGCTAAGGAGTATTGATACAATACTGCCGTTTGGCTTCCACAGTGAGTACTCGGTTGCCAAGACGCTGTGCCTTGCAGGAGAAGCACGCCGGATCGCTCGACTTCGTACCGTGGCCTCACAGCACCGTTCTAAGGAGCGCTATGACAGCCGACACCAGTCTGTCTTGTACAGCAAAGGGGGGACTTGGTATGGGTGTGGACCCCACAGCGTAAACGTGGATTATGCCAAAAGTTTTTGCCCCAGTATACTGGACCTTTCGTGATTGTGGATCGGTTGAACGACTTAACGTACGTGGTGGCCCGTTTAACGTCAGCTGGTCGTCGTTCCAGCCGTACGCATGTTACACACATCGCGCGTCTCAAGCGGTTTCATCCTGCTGTTTTCCGGTGATTTGGACTTGCCCCGCGGGCTTCGTCTGTGAGCCGGGGAGTGCTACGGCATCAGACGGGCAATCAAGTTATGAGCCTGGCAGGGTGGAAGACGACGAGGACGATATCTTGTCTAGCGGTTGGACGCCATCTTGCCTCGGCTGTACCAGCTACTTAGCGCTCCGCGCTCTCCTGTAAATAAGTCTTCGCTCGACCTTTCAGCCGTACCAATATTATTCTGTTAACACACACCATAGAACATCACATACAGCCACAAAAACGCATACACTATTTACAGTGTTTCATTGAGGCACGTGGCCCACGAGCCCTAGCGAGAAAATGGTGAAGGCCGTGACGCGCTCTGGCATGGCTTCTATTTCCATTGTGAGCGCAATCATCTGGAGGAAAGAGGTAAAGCCAGTTCCACGCCTGCGAAATCTGGGCGAGTAGCGGGACCGGGGCACTGTAATCCCCGTTATCACGGTCCTGTAGTAGTGGGCTGAGTGCAAGGGTGGGAATAGATGGCTGAGGGCAAGCAAGGTTCCGCTTTTGCCTTCTGCGTAATCCGAGACAGCATTTGTTATTTGTTATTTTATTTTCCTTCTTTACATCCTTCTTTCTTTATCTCTTTTCATATTATCTTTCTCATGATCACTATCATGTAACAGTGCGGGCAATGGGTAAGGGGCGAGAGCAGTCCACTGCGTGACAGCGGCGAACGCCGCTCAGTACAGCTTTACTTCGACCTTAAGCAGCGATGGCACACCATTTGCAACGCGAAATAACTTGGGAGATAGACATGAATGGACACACATATATCACCTGCGAAGTATAGCCTAGAACATACTTAAAGACAATTTCGCAGTGCGCGTAGCGTGAACAAGCGATCGAGAAAGGACGTCGACGCATCGACATATCTCATGCTTTTGTGTAAATGAACAACCAGCCACCACTAGTTTGTATTGGCAGAGGCAGCTGCCGCTGCCTGTCTGTCGGGCTCTTTGCTCGATGCATGTCCTAGCTGTCTTTGTTCGTCCTTCGTTTGTGACAGTTTTATTGTTGTTTGTTTGTTTGTTTTGTGGGGTTTTACGTCCCAAAACCAGTTCTGATTATGAGAGACGCCGTAGTGGAGGGCTCCGGAAATTTCGACCACCTGGGGTTCTTTAACGTGCACTGACATCGCACAACACACGGGCCTCAACATTTCGCCTCCATCGAAATGCAGCCGCCGCGGCCGGGATTCGATCCCGCGACCCTCGGATCAGCAGCCGAGTACCTTAGCCACTAGACCACCGTGGCGGGGCAGTTTTATTGTTGGATGACCCAACAGCTAGTAGCAGTGTTTACCATAATTTGATGTTGCGTTAGCCCCGCGTTCCCTTTTTGCCTTCCAAACTTCCGTTCACCAGACGGTAGGTCATTCTGTCGGGGGTGCGCTGTTCCCTTGACGTCGCTAACCAGTTCTGGTGCAAGAATGCACAGATGCACCAACGTGCGCCCACGTGCACCCGTGCGCGCGTCGAATTTCTGTGTGGTGGCGTGGTCAGCTGGGTTCACATTTTAAAGAAAACTATTATCTTCGGCGCTCCCTGAACCCAAACAAGATGCACAATTCTTGTGGCAGTGCTCTTTAAACAGCTTCGCTTCTAAAAAGAGACGAAGCATGCGGTACATGCGACCACTCGCTTTAAGTCCGCTAGTTACTCTAAAATTGAAACTTTTGCGGTAAGATATTCGGGAAGCATTACGTTAAAAAGTCAGAAGGCACCATTCGACACGACCGGCCTGGTACCTTTACTACATGGCGCGTACCTCAGGAAATGTGGCTACTCTTTTGCGGCGCGTTATCCTTACCTAAATTTTCCTGCCTTTTTTTTTACGTAATGGTGCCCAATTTCCATTAAACACACACACATGCTATTTCCTGTATGCTTACTGCAGATTCACTGCGTTTAATTGCTGATTACGGGAGGGATTAGAAGGAAAGGTTCAGCTATTGAACCTGTCCTAATGATCGCTCGGTTACAGAACGCGAAAACAGAAACGGCATATCTGTTGTCCTGTTCTTTTCTGCTCTATCTTTGCCTGTATGCTTTTATTTCTGTTACGACGAATGGTGAGAGTGTGTCGTCGAGTGCATCAGTGATGCAATCTATTCAATGATATATTGATTTTGGTTGATAGAAGTTGTGCACACTAGGACGCGTGTGCGTATCGTTTGTCAGATTGTATGACGGCATTTCGAGCTCTCGTCGAGTAATCCCTCATTTTTGTTCTTCGTCAGAATGGTCGCAAGGTGACCGGCAGTATAAATGGAGAGATTAGTGCACCACTCTACAACGGCCTTACATTCCGGGTGTTCTTCTATGCCGAATCACTGTGAGTATCATACCGACACTACAGTGCAAAATTGCACCGGTAGCCTTTTATGCGACGCGTAATTCACTGGATCCATCACTGAGATTCATTTTAACGCGTAAGTATTCCGGTTGATGTATATAATCTTACGGAGCACCAGGCATCTTCATAGCCTCCGAAGACGCCATCGACGTGGAGCGAATCTCTGAGGCTATTGCCTGGCGGCTAGGCAAATTACTTGGCCTTGGGGATTGCTGCCACGCTAGCACTAGTCCCTGGCTCTGCGGGCTTTCTTTAATGCTGCTTCTCTGCAGGCATATATGCACAGGTCTAGTCGCGCCGTGTAAGCGCTGGTGGCTATCTGCAACTTGCGACACCGTGAGCATGAAACAAACATTGCAAATGTTTGGAAACCAGTCGTTTTGCTGTGCGAGAGATGAACTCCAATGGCGCGAGCAGATTTTCCCTTCGTACGACTTCAAAGGGCACAATCATAGATGTGGCTATGAGCTTTCTCCGTGTCCCACGCTCCTTTTGAAACGGAAATGACCTAAGTAGAAATGCGTTGGTTCACCAACATGTCAATATTCATAGCGCTTTGTTAGCGCTTTGTATCGCGAAGTTGCCGATAAGACACCAAGAAGCACGATGAGAGAGAGGGGGTGAAGAGGAAAGACAGGTAGGATAAGCAGACATTAGTCTCCGGTTTGCTGCCCTACACTGTAGAGAAGGGCAGAGGGGTTAGAAAGATGACAGTGTGCATATGCAACCGCACTGCATAACCAGCTAGTTTTTATTCTTAACAAAGCTGGCGTATAGGGCATTTTATGCTAACCATGTTTTTGATAATTCATAAGTAACCCAAGGCTTACAAGCTTTAGAACGTTTCTTAACTTCTTGAATCTGAAATGTTCGTAGTACACCTTTTAAATGTAGTGAGGAGAATGTGCAACTTCACTGCTTTCTTTAGCGTTAAAAATGTTTCCACTGCTGTAGGCTAATAGACCTCCGAAAGTGTTCCAAAGAACGTGGTGTTATGTATTGAGAGTAGCGAATTGTTGACTTCCTTTGACAGGCTCCGCTGATTGACAGGCTCCGTTGACAGGCTCCGCTGATTAAAGTAATTGCACCTAATGGTCACTGATATCTGTATAGACAACATCCGCTATTGCGTCGTCAAAGTAAGTGTTTGTACCGAGAAGATCTAACAATGTGGCGATATCTTGCGTACTCGTGTTGGCGTTGTAATTACATTGTTCAGACGGTTCGCGATCATCAGGTCTTGTAGTTCTTGCCTACAGTGCGTGTGCGTAAGCATGTCCACGCTACAGTCCATTCCCAAAAAGAAAGAGGTTGAAAATTTTTCTTCTGCAACATGACTGAAATGTTTGTCGACAAAGCACAGAAACAGACTTAAGTCACTGCATGGTGGGTGGTGGTAGACGACACAAAAAAGGTTATGCGCAGTGTAATTATTTTAGTATCTCGGCTGATAGTGCGGAAACTCAGAATTTCGCAGATGTCTTCCTTTACGAGAGTAGCTGCACCCTTTGCGCCTTTACCGTCACGATTTCGATGAAGTAGTGATGTCCAGGAAGGTGAAACTCCTGTGACGTATTAGTGTACCACGTTTCTGTTCGCATTACATGCCTTGGAAGGCAGTAAGGTCTCTAGGAGCACTTCCAATTCATCGGTTCTGTTCATCAAGGAGCGGACGTTTCGGTGGAAAAAAAATGACAGAGCAGGTCTTTTTGCTTTTACTACGTCGCTAACATTGCTTTAACTGCTTTAACTCGTCCCTAGAGCCAGAGAGCTGCTAGTGCTGCCGTCGCGTCGGAAAATAAGCGGATCATGCACATACAAGAATGGGTTACGTAGGCGTCCGAGGCGACCGTTTTTCTCTCCGTGTCGCGGTAGTCCATCCGTTTCCTCCCCTAGACCAGAGTGTATGGCAGCGCGCAATACACTCTGGTCTAGCCACGGCGGCGTCGAGCGCGTGAAATAGGGCATGCTCTATGTCCACGCCAGCCGGCGCGGAGGATGCTGAGCGCGTCCAAGCGCGCCGGCTACGCCATGACGTCGGACTATAAGTTGTCAACTTCGAGGCCGGTCCGTGTAACCGCCCCGCAGCTCAATCGCTGGACGCTTAAACTGTGTTGGTGAAAAGTGGAACCCCCCCCCCCCCCACACACACACACATCTATGGATCTATGGATTGGACAGAGGAAAGGAGGGCACCAGAGGCCCGTGTACTATCCGCCTACTCTCTTGTCCACCTACTCTCCTTGTAACGCAAATTGGCACACTGACGTAGGACACATGCAGACAGGCACACAGCGCTGTGTGTGTGTGCGCTTCTACGTCCGTGTGCTAATTTACCCCCCCATTTTTCCGTATATTATGCAACAAGCCAAAATTTCCACTCTGATTGACTTCATTCCTCTCCTGGGTCACATAGATTCGTTAACCGAACCACAATTAGAAGTGTTATATTGTGGGGTTCACCCACTCTCTCGGTTCACTCACTCTGCCGCGGGGTTCTTTTCCCTCTCTCGTCGCTACATGTTCGTTAATATCAGGGACTCATATCGCCTTCTGGCCACGAGTCCTTAAGGAAGCAGGGGGGAGTACGAGGAGATTTCGGAGAGATTTACGTGGACGCAGCAGGATTCCTTCGGGTGAAGAAGATGTGGCGTGACCCCTGCAGAGGTGATAGCGAAGTGGACACCAGAGCCCGCAAGAGCCGTGCTTGCGTCTCCTCGTTTCCCGCAACATAGAAAAGCCTGCACTGTCTGGCAGTGAACAAATAACGACACGAGCACCACCATTATCAACTCAATTTTCTTATTCACCCCGTACAAAAAAAAAGAAAAAAAAGAAACATGTTCCAAGGAAACCATGTGATACCAATTTCGGTTTGCTGCTGTTTCAGGAACGATTCGGCAGAAGTCAGAGTCCTCCACGAGAGCGCCGAAAACAATAAATATTTCACCTACATGAGCGTAGACACCAAGGGCAAGGTGTGGACAGGCTTTCACGACCTGTTTTCAGGCGACGTGTTGGCAGTGAACAAATAACGACACGAGCACCACCATTATCAACTCAATTTTCTTATTCACCCCGAACAAAAAAAAAGAAAAAAAAAAGAAACATGTTCCAAGGAAACCATGTGATACCAATTTCGGTTTGCTGCTGTTTCAGGAACGATTCGGCAGAAGTCAGAGTCGTCCACGAGAGCGCCGAAAACAATAAATATTTCACCTACATGAGCGTAGACACCAAGGGCAAGGTGTGGACAGGCTTTCACGACCTGTTTTCAGGCGACGTGTTGGAATTTGGCGCGCCAGACATCACAGCCGGCGCATACTATTCGCTGGCCGTACGTATCTACGGAAACAGCCTAAAGGTATGTTTTACCATTCTTATGTCCTCCTTTCCATCCAATGTTGACTGAAGCTCCAATGCCAGCAGCGACGGAGTAAAAGTTCGATGTAGGAGGTATTTCGCATAGGATAGTTGGTTAAAAAAGAAAAAGCCTGCTGGACCCTACCCATTGCCATGCGAAGAGATCAGCGAGGAGTTTGCCTACACAAATGGAGTTTAATATTAATATATAGCTTGTAACGCTATGGTTATGACGAACTGCCACGCCGCGGTGGTCTAGTGGCTATATTGCACTCGGATGCTGATCCGACGGTCGCGGTATCGAATCCCGGCCGCGGCGGCTGCATTTCGAGGGACGCGAAATGTTGAGGCCCGTGTACTGTGCTCTGTGAGTGCACGTTAAAGAACCTCAGTTGGTCGAAAGCTCCGAATCCATTCACTACGGCGCCTCTTATAATCTTATCGCGGTTTTGGGACGTTAAACCCCACAGATCAATAAAGTCAGTGCTTATGCCGAATCGTTTGGCATTTAGTCCAGTTTTACGCGCAGCACCAACGTCCGAGTGCAAATTGAGCACAAGCACCTTCAGCGAAACAGCTGATGCAGTAGGTTTACTTAAGAGCCGCCACGTGCGAGTGGTAGCGTGCTTTCTTGACACGTCATTGCGCCTGGTTCGGTTCTTGCCGTCCTAATTAACGCCTGGTAGGTTGACGCTTGTCTGTGTCTGTCCGCTTGTCATGTCTGCATTTCAAGATACAACAAAAGATGTGTCGTGTAGCAGGAAGAGTGGTTCAATTTACTCAGAAACTCACCAATAATTCCCGATAATCGAACGAACGATGTGTGTCAAGCGAAACCGAAACAGGCCGATGCTCCTTGCAGCGTATGCGATGATGTTACAGGTGTCCCCGCCATCAGAAATATGGAGCTGGGGCCACAAAAATGAAAACGGCAATGTCATCCGGCACTATATTGAGTCATCTGCCAGCTATGAACTTGACCGCGGCGATTTGATGCTTAAATATCACCGTATTGCTCTTGACAGCCCACCTTCTCGGGTACACAGCGCTGGAGGTAATGACGTCAAAAACACACGGCGGCCTGCGTGAGAATCCGCTAAAAGTCTTAAAATTCGTTTTCCGAAAAACTAAATCACTTGCAACTCCTGGCTTGGCATATATTGTTAGAGTGACGATGAGAACATTATATTGAAAATTTCATTGAGATCCGTGGACACCAAGAAGTCGCCGGAGTTGCCCTCTAAGTTTAAACGCGACCGAACGGACCACATGCTGCTAAACACGGAGCTTCCTGCGCCGTGCTTTTCGTCCGTGCGCGACCACAGCCAAGGTGACGCAGAGAATGACATGGTCATGATAACATCATTCGTAAAAGGCCCGGTTTCTGGCCAATACAGAGTGACCGACGTGTCTAACACAACCAGACCCTTTCCTTCTCATATGATTAAGTGCCATCAATTATTTAACAGTTTGATTCATATTTTTGCCTAGAATCGACGCTTGCGCAAAGAAGTATGGCTCACAATAGCGGACTTTGCAGTGCACGTGAAGGTGCGTTTTGTCACCTTACCAGCACTTTTTGCATGCTCCGCCATTCGCACGTTCCCTAAAGCGCTCAGTCAAAAGAACTTTACAGACTGCTTAACGCTGCAGCCGATTCTACCGTCTTCTACAGACACAAGAATGAAGAAACGCGTCTGATGCTGGCAGCCCGGCGTACCAGCAGTAATGGAAATGCGTGCCTGAGTCAGCCTTAGATTGCTTACGTACGGGGGAGACAAAGTACGTTACCAGTTATCTCCCAAGTAATCCAGCACTTGTACCCGATTTACACGTGTCACTCCCGTTCCTGTGCATGCGCAGACAAGTCTTCTGTCTTCCTTATCTTTCGCCTCTCGGTGTTCCCCTTCAGTTCACAGCAGCGTCCGTGCTGTCTACTCCGCTTGTGTCCGTATTTGCACGCCTTATGAGCCAAGCACTCTATAGCCACTAGAATACCGCAGCGGGTCCAGTATCTTTTGTAGTCAAATCGGGAACTTGTCGTCTTGAACTGGGAATGTTCGGCAGTCGCATATGACGCGACTGTGTATGTAGCGTGGGCTCTAAAGGTTGACATTCAATCAGACACCAGTAGAATCTCTGGCTCGTACTCGCAATATGGTTTTTCTGTTTGCGGGGTTACTACTGGCCACTCTACATAGCTTCTTCATTAAAGGGCAACTCCGGCGGTCTTTTCATCATGTTCTGATGCCGATATTTTCCTATGGTACTGATAGTCCTGTAGCAGCCGGGATGGTTCAGTTTTCTCTCATAAACACGCCAATACATTAAATAACCGACTGAAAAGCGTGTTCAAACCTAACCGAGTAGACGCTTCGTGCATCGCATGCGATGACGTCACAACCTCCCCATCGTCAGAAATATGGAGCTAGTGTCAGAAAAATAGCAGTGGTGAGATCATCTGACGATGTATTGGGTTATGCAAGCTCTTCTGAACTTGGCAGCGACGATTTGAACGCTGAAGTATGACCGTATTGTTCTTAACAGCCAACCTGCTGGGGTACGCAGCGTTGAAGGTGATAACGTCAGACACAGGGTGGCCGCGTGGGCATCCGCTAAAATATTTTAAAACTAATTTCTAGGAAAATAAGAGAGAGAGAGAGAGAGAAATAAGGAAGGGAAGGCAGGGATGTTAACCAGTCATGAGTCCGGTTTGCTACCCTACACTGGGGGATGGGAAAAGGGGAATAAAAGTAAAGAGAAGGAGAGAGGGGAATGCCTACAGGGCAGTCCTATACAATATCATAGGCGCTCGGCTAGGCCAGATGCTTTTAGAAAGGCCAAAAGCGCTTTCATTGCTTTCTGAGCCGTTGGACCGTGAGGACGGTATTCTAAGATTGTCTGTTCACAAAGTGGACGATCGTCGAGCTTTGTGAAGGACTCGGTCATAGGCAGTCGATGTTCCTCAAATTGTGGGCAGTGGCACAACAAGTGATCTATGGTCTCTTCGCATCCGCAGACAGCACACGCAGGACTATCAGCCATTCCAATGAGCGCAGAGTAAGCGTTCGTAAAGGCCACTCCCAACCACATTCGGCAAAGAAGCGAAGCCTCACGTCGGTGCAAACCAGCCGGAGGTCCGAGTTGCAGCGATGGGTTTAGCCGGTGCAGTCTGGTGCGCCTCGTGTATGGGGTATTCCACTCAGTTAAGGACATGGTTCGCGCAAGAGCTAGGAAAATAAAATAACTTGCAACCGCCTGTCTTGGCTTGTATTATTACGGTACCAAGGAGGATATATATATGAAAATTTTATAGAGATCAGTGGACACAGAAAAATCGTGAGAGTTGCCCTTAAGATTCGTCTTGTAAAAACTCGCTAGAGGGCAGACTTCATTAATTCTGAAAACAAGTCAATCAATGTTGGCACTGACACAATTCGTGACGTCGTGGAGTACTTCCCCTTCCGAAACATTCGGTACGGTAATACAAGTTACTTGGTACATGCAGTACACACTGTCGCGTTTTTAAGTGCGAAGCACCGTATGCGCTCGGGCTGTAGGCGACTCCTGACGTCGTCGTAGTCGTCGCCCGTCACGGTAAAGGAAGTTGTGAAACTATAGTTAGAAATTAGCGTATAACTGGTCAAAAACTGGCTTCCAATAAGCTAATGTGATTTAAACTACCTTAAAATGCACGAATAATCAGAAATAAACAAATTCCCGAAAGTCCCTTCTGACACAACCCTACACATACACTCTGTGACTGCACAGCCTACAGGATCGACGAACACATTCTGTCGACAGGGCAGGACAAGCGCATATTGGATCAGAACCGTTTGAGCTCAGCAATTGATGTATTCCTGCGGGAAACACCGGCTCATCACTGCTTCGCACTTCCCGAGGTTTCTCACGTTAGTGGGGGGAGCTGCTTTCTTTTTCCAATTAATTTAAAATTTGTAATTTTAGACCTGTGCATGGCCGATATTAAATAACTGGAATATTCCTCTCGTGATATGAGGACGCCCTTTGCCTCTGCAGTGCTATCAACTTCGTCGCTCCACGTATTGCGCTCATGACAACGTGGATCAGTGGAGAGAAGTTACAGAGTTGAGGCAGCTCCGCATGTGAAATATGCCGCGCCGGCCTCCGACAACGGCCTTGAACAGGAAGCGCACTCTTTTTGATGGAGCCTGGCTGCCTGAAACTTCAAGATGTTTGGAAAGGCTCCTAGATAACCACTGGCATTGCCATGACACACTGTTTCCACGAGGCCCAAAGACTTATCGATGTATCTCGGCATGCAACGTGCTAGCGCCTTTCCTCCGTTTTCTCTGTTATATTGCGCATTCCCTTTTTCACGAAGGTTAAACCGCTTGGAAGCCGCCGCTATCATACTCGTCGCGTAAGTACTCATTACTCTTACCATAGTAACGTAAGTGTTCCTTACTCTCATGCATACGTGCGTTGCAAGCACCTTTCAAATGTTTCCCCGCGTCTACGATTCTTGTGACATTGTTGCGTTTCATTTTGGGCGTTTTGAATGACAAAATATGACTACTTCCTGTCAACTTCTTTTAGAAGAGCTATGATTCAAAACAAAATGAAGAACTCGTAATATGCACACACCGGTAGCGCACCCAGGATCTCTGCCGGGGGGGGGGGGGGGGGGGTTAAATTTTTCACGAAGGGCCGGGCATGCGGTTACACAGTTGTTGCATGTGTAAAAAAAGTAAATAAAATGCCAAATAATAGTAACATCAATGATGATGATCATTTTTATTATTTTTTTTCGGCGTTTTGCAGAGACATTAGCGCCCCATTCTTCTAGGACATAGGAGCAGTTACGGAGTGGGAGGGGTGTTAGGCCGGCCTCAGGCGGGGGGGGGGGGGTACAACCCGCGAAATCCCCCCTCCCTCCCCGTCGGTACGCCACTGGCACACACAAAATCAAAGCGTTGTCACCCGTTTTGCTTGTAGGCCCTATTCGACAAATACGTGGGGACCGGTGAAGCAAGCAAGTTGCATGACATGGGACTCAAAGGTGAGTGCATTTATTTGCACATAGCTCATGGAATCATTAGACCCAATTGATTAAAGCATTGTGACTACACTGTAAACGAAAATATGCCCAGCTGGGAGGTCTTGCAGGATAATACTCCCGCTAACGTCCGGTGACGTCACCATATACCCGACGCGTCGGGATGTGCCGGAGTACGTGCGAGGCCTCGCCGCGCTTTCAATCCGGCGCGTGAAGCACTGAGGGAAACGGGGCGCCTTCCATGATTATCCTCCGGCGAACAATGACCGGAGCTCGTATTTCCCTCCGGTATCTGCCCGCAAATCCTCCGGTACCACCGCCTGACCGCGCCCGGCAACTCTCATTGGCTGCTGGAGGAGTGACGTCGCAGCCCGACAAGGCCTCTCAAACCTAACATGGCGCCGGTCCTAGCTACACAGTCGAACCGATGCGATGCTTAGGCGAAATGGCAGGCCTTCGGCCCCGATAGGAAAAAATGAAATCGTTTCGTGCATCTTGTGAACGCTACAAGCAGCGATGAGCACCAAGGGACACTGTGGCCGACAGCAGCAAAGCGTCGCTGGAACCTACGTCGTGCTAGTGTTGTGGAGTGATCGAATGTCAGCCACGGAGAGCAGGCACAACGACTGCGTCGGTGAGTGAGCCGGTATACTTTTTGAAGTGCGTGCGTTATTTTTGTCAAAATCAAGTAAAGTTTGGTGCAGTTTAACAAATAACAATATCGGTAATGTAGAATTGAGTATTACTAGAAGTACCGGGTATGTTACAGAAAAATATAGGAGTAAGAAATTCGGCCGAATTGCCATTGTTTGAAACACGTGTTTTTAAAGCTATATAAATGGGGATAGCTTCTACAAGTTTGCACGTAGGAGTGTGAGATTTAGCGCGTAGAATGTCTGCATGGAGATGCGTGCTATCTCGCATAACTATGGCCGTAGCTATATTCATAACGACGTTATAAAGATATTAAAATTAAAATGTGTTTTTATGTTATATGTCACGTATCTATCAATTTATCTTTCTCTACAATGAGTATAATAAACGCTGCGTCATTGTATATTATCACCTGCAATTTATTTGGATCTGTCTTGTAAACTGGCCTAATAAGAACTAAAATCGATAATATGCCTTTTTAAAATGTAACGAAACGAGCTATACAATTCCTTTTGTATTGCCTTTGAGAATGCATCTATGCGCTTATTCTAGTGACGTGTTTAAATAGGGTATGTAGAAGTGGAGATATCAGTCGACCGATTAAAAAAAAATTGTAAGTAGGCCTTCCTGCAACGTTTATTTCCAGCCGCTACTGCGGTCATGGTGGCATGGCCTTGGCTGCGCTGCACGGAACTACTGAAACAGAGTGTAGCTGCAGGTACATTCACGTTTCTGAGCAAGTGCAGTGACCAGGCAGAGGGCGGCACGAGGCGGGCAAAGCAAGAAGGGGGGGGGGGGGGTGTTTAACGTCGTCGATACAGCGGTCGTGGCCATTCCAGACGTCCCGTGATGTAGCCACAATCTCCTCTGCATGTAAATATGCGTGACTCCCAAACAGCACCGCCGAGGCAGTGACGTCAATCTTGGCGCTCCTGTAGGAAAGAATGCATGGGAAAACGAAAAAGAGGAGCGAGTGTCGAACATTTTCCTAGAACAGTCCCATCAGCTGGTAGCTCAGAAAAGCTTTCCAAACTTCTTGTGGCAACGAACAGGGCCGAGAGACTCACTAGAGGAGGCCGTATGGAAAGTGAACTTTCCAGAATATACTTCGGCTATCCACCCCCCGTCGAAAACCGCATTTTTCTTCTGCTGGTTCGAAGGCTGACACACTTAACGAGCCGCGACATTCGCGTAGACCTTTTTTGTCCCGGTGCTCGCGGCTAGATTCCTCCCTCCACGCTGTTGTGCATCGAATGCTCTCGACAGCACTTGCGCTCCAACCGAGGACTGTGTCCACTCAGTGCATTTCAGGAATGGGAGCGTGCAAAGCAACCTCGCTGGTCGACGCGAACAATGAACACCGCATATACCACTGGCGCCACTGCGGGCTCGGCTGGTGCACCGCGAGCTGTTCAGGCAGCCATTGCTGTACCGCGATCTCTTCGCTTTGTCACGGCCGTGCATAATGTAAAAATCTTGCATAGTCGTTTTCCTTTTTTTTCTCGGCCTGTCGTCCGTTCTGGCTCACTGACACTGCGGGATATGCTACTTAAGCATTTTTCAGAAACGTGTACGCGACCTCTGGCAAACCCTTTTAGTTATTTTATATTTATTCTTTTTCCTGTCACTCTCCCCCCCATCCCCTCTTCTCCTGCGTGAAGCCTTCTTGGACTGGGGGCCAGTCTG
Organism: Hyalomma asiaticum; assembly: GCA_013339685.2. Taxonomy (NCBI): domain Eukaryota; kingdom Metazoa; phylum Arthropoda; class Arachnida; order Ixodida; family Ixodidae; genus Hyalomma; species Hyalomma asiaticum. Next base: position 66,309,272 of record CM023491.1, read on the forward strand.
CCTCGCTGAAAAAGTTAGAAAAAAACCCGTTGAGCAGTGTTCGTGGGCGCAGGTGTTTGTGCGTTCGTGACAATGCGCATGAGCGCAAGTGCCCGGAGCTGCCGGGGAAGTCGTCACATGCAAAATAAAAAAGCAAAACAAAAAAAAAAGCGAGGGAAACCCGGTAGTCACCTGACTGGCTGCGAAAGGGAGTGCGATGTCCGTCATGCGAGTGAAGTCGGCGGCTGTGCGAAGTGTGTGGTTATGCTTTATTCAGACTGTTTAATTACCCTAGTAAATAGTTTTCATCTTTGCTCCCTTGAACTGTGCTTTTATTTTTCTTTTCGTTTACTGCCATCCTGATAGCTAACAATCGGTGTACCTACAAATGTAAGAATTTACAGTCCTCTCCGTCTATTCTATCTTTTTTTTCTCATGGTACGGTGCCCTTCTTTCTTTTGTATGTCCGAGGAGAAGACGAACACGACAGCAGAGCCGCTGCAAAGAAAAAGAAGGAAAGTGCACTGCCACCAAGCCAGCTGACGTATTTTGCTTCGAGAAGTTGGTTTGGGTCTTTCTTCTCCCCTCTTCTATCCAAGTCCAAGTGCAAGCTTCGACCGCGCTCCCGATCCTTGGCCTACGCGTGTGTTCCGGGAATACGGCTTGTTGCCGACGGCAACTGTTAAGTACGTTTCCGGATTAAATTGTGAAGTTTTTATTTTTTATTTTCAAGGCAGACATGGCTGTTGTAGTGTCATCCTGATAAAAGAATTTCTCTTGCCTCAACATGTTCTGTAAGGAAGTTTCGCGCATGCTAGGAACTGTGACATGCATATGCGACTCTGACTTATTACAACTTGCTCATTTCTTGTTCTTTTGTCGTGCATAACACATTTACTTTCGCCGTTTAAATGCTTTGGGACGTAGTTTACCTTGTTATGAGTCTCCCTTCACTCTTTGTATAAGGTTTCAGGAATGTTTCTCGCACAGTCATGAAGTGCGAAGTTAAGTAAGAAGAAAAATGTCTATTTTCGCTTTTGGCTGGTTATGCAGCAATCAAAGGCGGCTTATGTCGTGGTATAAGCTAATCTGAAACTGCTACTTGCCAGCAGTGCAAAGTTGCTTTTCTCGTGTAGCGGCGGATAACGAGCCTAGTCGCCCTTTATTTGCACATTGTCATAATCAAACAAAAGCAAAGGTGTACTGTGATACCTTTATTGCTGCCGAACTTTCATTGCAGTGTGTTATTTTGTTACGTGCTTTAAATCTCCTTGTTGTATTTGGTGTGGCATGAGTATGCCAGATATAGTTCTGTCTGACGAGCTGAGCACCATACATTTTTCTCTTTTTGGTTGCCCCGACACACACAGGATGTCCCACCTAAGTGTAACCATGTTTTCAAAAATGATGGAGCGTCTTAGTGATTTGCGAGAAACTCATACATGTTGAGGATAAAGTGCCCTAGTGTTACGATTTATTTCGTTTTCCAAAATCAGTAAATTGGCCTAAACTAATGAGATAACTTGTTTAATTATTCGCTTCAGAAAGAAATTGTCGCTGAGAAACTTGTAGATAAAATTGAAATGTGAAATGGTCTGCTTGTATGTGCCGTCAAAGAAAGCCCGCAATATGCAAAAATAACCATGTGATAGCGCCACTAAATTAGCGCTTCCAGGCAGCCGATCAGGGAACAACGTCCGCTTGTCTCTGCAGCGCTGTCCGAGACATGCTTGGCGTTTGCGGTGGCCACAAGATGCGTGTTCGTGCGTGCGCGGGCTTCATTCGATGAATCGAAGAGAATAATATCTTTATGCAGCCTACATTCTCATGTTCCCACATTTAATAAAAAAACACATCTTTATGCAGCGTCACTAGGGAGCGTAATAATGCACTTTCGTCGTCACTCGCACTGTGCGTCTGATTGCTACAGCGCTGCAGGTACAAGCACATGTATAGTTTTTTTATTTGCGCCGAATTAGTGGCGCTGTCACGTGGTTACTTTTACGTTTCGTGGGCTTTCTTTAACGGTACATATCAAAATACCGATCAATGCTGCTTAAGGGGATTTTTTTTTATTTGATCTACAACTTTCGGGGCATTGGCATTGTGAAGGAATTGGGCGCACGCAAATATGAATTTGTTGTATCGACAATTTCTTGCTGAAGCGAACAAATAAAGAGTTCGGTAATTAGTTTATTCTAATTAATTGATCATGAAGAATGAAAAGAACTCGTAACACTAGGAGACTTGATCCTTAACACGGCCGAGTTTGTTGCAACTCGCTAGCACGCTCCGTCATTTTTAAGAACTAACATTCAGTTTAAAAAATACATTATGTGTAAGTGGGAAGCCCTGTATATCGCTTTTTATTTCGCTATTGCTAAAGGTCTACTGAATGTTTTAATGTGTGCGCAGAAAATATATCGCACAGCCAGCCGGTGTTGTGTTTTAAAAAAGGAGTTTCATTACAACAGCTCCAGTAGGGTGAACAGCCCTTTAACTGTTAAATGAAGCAGGTAGCTTTGCTAGCTTCGTGATTTGTCGACCGGAAGCAGAAAGGGGTTGTCGAAAACATGGTAACACACGGGGTGCGTCAGTTAACAATTACGCCAGGGTTTATAAAAATTCACGAGTGCACTTCAAAGACGCAACCATATTGGTATTGTTATCTTGCCCATCTCAGGCTATTGTTTCAATGAACTGAGGTAATTAACATTATAGTTACCCAAGTTTCAAGCAGTTGCGTTAATCACAAATTGCTCAGTTGGGAATATTTCAGCATGTAAATTATTGTCCTGATAATGTAAAATCATGGTAATAGGTTCAGTGGCTTTACGTTTTTGGGCTCCTGAAAAGGTCTGGGAGATTCCAAAAAGTACCACGTGACGAAGCGTTTCCAAGACTTGTCATCAGCACTCTCAAACATGCTACAACAGGATGATCGGTGATGCGCGAAGACATACAGCACTGGACACGCCACAAGAGTATTGATAAGACGTGGCCACACTTTACGCCCTCTCGGCTTCTTGATGTGTACGGTCTATGTGCATCATCGATTGCTTGTTGGCATATGTTCGAAGGAGCTGATGTCACTGCACGCAAGTGCCCAGTCACGTCGTATGTTCGAACCTTGCGCACTTTCTTAAAGGGGTCCGACAGCACTTTAAACAGCAAAGCTTTTTAACAAATCGTTCCTTGTCCGGAGAACCAAATATATATATATATATATATATATTGTGATGTATAAAAACAGAGAGCTCGCCGTGCCGAAGACGCTCGCACTGGAGGAGCGCAGGGCAAGCGAAGCAGAGAAAGACGAGGAGCAGAATAGAACAGCCGGCCTGCAGCTAAGGCGCTGTGTCTACGTCTCTCTCTTTACAATGGCGCAGTCGACAAAAGACAGACGCTGAGGGCGACCTCGAGGGTCATCGGCGCAGCAGGTGCTCCAGTCACGGAACGCCGTCCACGCTTCCGCGACCATGGACCCCGCAACCCTTCTGCCGCCGGAACTTGCACCTATGGGACCACACTGGGACGGCGTCGAGGCCTCCTCGGCGTCCCAAGGTGAGGCTTACACCGGCGTCGCGCCATCGCATCGACCCACGCCCACGCAGGGGCTCCTGTTACCACGGAATGGCGCTCACTCTTCCTGTGGTAACCCCCCCTCGCCCACACTACGTCGGCACATGAGCCGCACAGGGACGCTGTCCAAGCGTCCTCGGACAGGGACACCGCCGTCGGGAGGACAGAGTCCGCTGTATTTTCCGCGGCTGCCGACCATGGTTACCCGAATGCCTCGGTCGTTGCTATTCGAGCAACTGAATATCTTCGGCACGGTAACTCCCGGATTATCTTGTGCGGCATCACCATCGCCGAGTGCTTGTATGATCCCGGAGTTCCATGCTTTCCAGGACGACGCGATCCTCTGGATCAATAACATCAACTATCTCGGGACTCGCTATGCTTGGTCGGACGAACAAAAATGGCAGGTGGCCCTAAGCCACATTGGAGAACGTGCCCTGGCCTGGCATCGCTACCAAGGCATTAGGCAGAAGACCTGGCAGGAATGGTGTGCCAAGTTCTTAGCTGCTTTCGGCCCGCTTCCCCATGTGTGCGACCATGCCAGACATCTCTTGACCACGAACGACCAGACAACACACAACGATTCTGCTGGTACGTCCGACAGCCCCTCGTCAGCAACTATCGTAGACTTCCATGTTACAGACGGAAACAGCCAGTCTTGTACTCCTGTGCACGCCTCGAGTTCTGCGGCAGCGGCTGTACCTGGAAAAACATTGCCCCTTGCTGAGACCACTTTTCAGATACATCACACGGCGACAGGTTCCTCATGCATGTCATCAGCTGGACATGTCGAGTCGCCATATCCTGTCATAGTGGGCTCGTCACTGCTCCAGGAACCACCACGGTCTATGGACGCCGATAACAAAAAGGACGCTCTCAAACTTCACGAGCAAGGCATGCCCGAGGATGCTGGCTTCAAGAGGCCTCCAGGGCAGTCGGACTCAGACCCGCCGACTTCGCGTAATTCATTTGTCTGCAAAGTCCCTGCACAAGATGACAATATCTCGATTCAGGATGAGGCCACCTTTAAGGACATGCCACTGCAGCCGAAGTTGGTCGAGGGCGGGAAGACGGAACTAGAACCTCGTGGCTTGGACGCCGCTGCTTCACATAGCTTATTGTCAAGGTCTACTGAACTCAGCTGTTCGTTTACCCTGACAGCGGCAACGCTGCCGATGTCCAAGTCACTCCGCCAGCGCTGTCAATTTCACTTGGTGCGGCGGAAGGCGTTGAAATGTTCGGGACGCGCCCGATTCATCCTCCTGCGACAAAAGACTCGACAGCTGATCCTGCGACCTTGCCGAAATACTCCGTGCCGCCCACCAGAAACGCGTCTGGCCGCTCCGCGAGACAAGCAGCGACGGAACAGAGACAGACCAGCGCGACATAGTCCGTGCCGCCCGCCGTACATATTTGATAGGTGCCTATGCTCGAAGTGCCGCCAACAAAGGCCGCAACGATGTAGCCAGTTCCGGCCACCAGAAGCTCTATTCGCATCCCTCCAAGCCAAATCGCAGCGTGGCCGAAACCTGCAGCGACCACCACGAGCCAGCCAGTGTCGCCCACCCGAACTTGGTTTGGCGGCTCGACAGGGCTTGCTGCCTTGTGGACAAGAACGACCACGTCGACACAGTCAATGTCGCCCGCCGGAGCCATTGCTAGCAAGTTTCCGAGTGAGGGCTCGGCGTTTCCGGGACCGCCCGCCAGGGGACAGTCAGTCCCGGCCACCAGAGGCTGTCTTCGCAGCTCTCAAAGCCAAGTCGGGGCTACGTCGAAATCGTCCAGCGCGACACAGTCAGTGCCGCCCTCCAGAGACAGTTTCGCCCGTAACTGTCACTCGCAGTCGTGGCCGAGTGTGATGTATAAAAACAGAGAGCTCGCCGTGCCGAAGACGCTCGCACTGGAGGAGCGCAGGGCAAGCGAAGCAGAGAAAGACGAGGAGCAGAATAGAACAGCCGGCCTGCAGCTAAGGCGCTGTGTCTACGTCTCTCTTCTTTACAATATATATATATATATATATATATATATATATATATATATATATATATGTAGAGAGTGAAAAAGGACCGTCACGTTCGTTCACGTGCGGTGCGGTGAATGATGAATGCCGTACACGGTAGGGTAAGGCACACATATATTGAATGGGCACTCTCAAAATGGGCACTCTCAAATAAACAAAACAGCAATAAAAAGAACTAGGCTCGCGGGCTACACATTAAGTCTTTAGCGTGCACAGTTCTCAAAAAGGCAAAGTCACATGCATGGGTGTGCGCTCACGTCTCCGTGGACGCCGGTAGCGGGAGTCGTCGACGGGCGACTTGAGGGACGCGGCGGGCAGGCGAGGTAGTGGAGCTCGAACGCTGGTGGCGGCTCTGGCTCTCGAACGCAGCACGGAGTGGCGTCGGCCCAGCGCAGGTAAAGGCCGAGACCCGAAACCAGTAGGTGGCGGCCACACTGGTCACCCGGCGAGGTCAGGCAGCAGTCGCCGGCTACCGACGTTCGCAGGACCGGTCAGGAGGCTGCCCAGCGCTCCAGCCCGGGTAGCCCTCTTCAGACCTCCGCTCCTCGAACGCCGGCTTCCTGTGCCTTCGTGGCGGCCGTCCTGCTCCTCGTGCCTTCTTCGTACTGCTCTTCTTCTTTTTTCTCCTATGCCACTACTGCCACGTGCACTCTTTTCGCTTCTCCCACAACGCACCGCTCGCGTAGCTGCTTTCGTCGTTGTCGTCTTTTCACCACACTACCCCCCACCGAAGAAAGTTGTTTCCCCTCAAACAACTTTGCTATGAGGAGTTCGGATGGCGGAGTAGCACCGGTTTCACTGGCACATAGCAAGGCACATGTGAATGTTCATAGTTGTTTGCACTGTTGGCACATTCCTAAACAACACACGCACACTTCTACAGAGCGACTATCACATTAGTACATATACACATACATATCAAATTTAAGTTTCTCACACTTCTGACCCAGTTCTACAGGACACACACAGACGCAGAAAGAAAAGAGGGCACTGCATAGGCATATACAAGAGTTCGTGTCCTATACATGCTTAAGAAAAATATGCATGGTCAGTCTAAACACAGGGCAAACGTAAGGACAGCACGACGCATAAAGAAATACCCATGAACAGTCCAAAAGCCGAAATTAAGATAGCGCCCAGTTATTAGTACAGCCCTTTAAGTAATCGCGTCCCACACCAGCCGTATGTCACTTTTCACAGTCACCGAGGAAAGCCTAGACACTTGCAGTTGCTTCCCTTCAGACGCATCTCTTCCGTTACAACACAACAGCAGAGTAGGACGCTCAAAGGTGCATGCTCCGCGCGCGTAATGCGTGTACGCCAACGGGAGTCGTTGACCGTAACCGCGACGCACCAGACGCCTTCGGTAAATCACATCAGCTAGGTCAACGCTTAACCTATGTCGATCAGCTGTTGACACTTGCGAACTCTCAGCAGGTATACTATCCGATTTCATGAACGTCTCAAAAGGTGTATGAGCGTTCTTGCTGATTAGGCCGAGTATAAATAACGAGGCACCGTTGGGAGTTTCATTCAATGGACGCAACTCAGGAGTGTTTGCCTCTGTGCGCCGATTATCTCCAGCGAGTGTTGGAACAGTAGGCTCTTTCTCTTCACTAAGAATGCTACACAGTTCCAGTTCGGCTTCCCCACTTTTCGCAGTGCATTCTTGCACTGTGTCGACATTTACGTCACGATTAGTCTGGCGGCTTACGCCATCCCATCCTACTGGTAGAACTTGGAGCTCTACTGTCTCCGTCTTGATGAGCCCTTGCTCATTCTCTCCTACTTCATTAGGATAGGAAACAGCTGCGCTGTCCTCACAGCTCAACCCCCCAGCATTTACAAGAGGGTCACACAAATGGTCTTGGACCATGCTTGTGTTGTGTGTAACCGCAGCAAGCGGCACACCTAAATACTGCGCAGCAAACGCCTCCTAGGCTTCTGTACTGCATTGGCCATCATGCTTTAGAGGGTCTCTTCCCTCGCCAAATATTCTTGCCCTCCTAGGCAATCTACAAGAGAACTCATCAGTTAGTTCGGCGGGGACTGTTTGACTAGCTCGTTGCAGTTCCTGCATGCGCAGCCGAAGCTCTAACAACTGGCGTTCCCCGGCTTGCCGCTTCAACTCCCGCTCGTGATATTCTTTCGCAGCTTCGCGCTCTAGTGCATACCTCTCGCGTTCCCGCTCCCGCTCCTTCTCTAACCATTGCTGAAGAGCCTTGCCTGTGAGTCCCAACTGTTTACCGACACCTATCAGTTTTCCCACATCCATCTTCAACCACCGCACATGAACAAAGTGAGGCTCTCAGAAGGTCTTACGAGAGCTTAGTCCTGTCGCGGACGGACGCCAGAAATGTAGAGAGTGAAAAAGGACCGTCACGTTCGTTCACGTGCGGTGCGGTGAATGATGAATGCCGTACACGGTAGGGTAAGGCACACATATATTGAATGGGCACTCTCAAAATGGGCACTCTCAAATAAACAAAACAGCAATAAAAAGAACTAGGCTCGCGGGCTACACATTAAGTCTTTAGCGTGCACAGTTCTCAAAAAGGCAAAGTCACATGCATGGGTGTGCGCTCACGTCTCTGTGGACGCCGGTAGCGGGAGTCGTCGACTTGAGGGACGCGGCGGGCAGGCGAGGTAGTGGAGCTCGAACGCTGGTGGCGGCTCTGGCTCTCGAACGCAGCACGGAGTGGCGTCGGCCCAGCGCAGGTAAAGGCCGAGACCCGAAACCAGTAGGTGGCGGCCACACTGGTCACCCGGCGAGGTCAGGCAGCAGTCGCCGGCTACCGACGTTCGCAGGACCGGTCAGGAGGCTGCCCAGCGCTCCAGCCCGGGTAGCCCTCTTCAGACCTCCGCTCCTCGAACGCCGGCTTCCTGTGCCTTCGTGGCGGCCGTCCTGCTCCTCGTGCCTTCTTCGTACTGCTCTTCTTTTTTCTCCTATGCCACTACTGCCACGTGCACTCTTTTCGCTTCTCCCACAATGCACCGCTCGCGTAGCTGCTTTCGTCGTTGTCGTCTTTTCACCACAATATATATATATATATATATATATATATATATATATAATCACCTTTAGTTCATGTCTCCTAAAGAGCGGGCGAACTATGCAATGCCGAATGCGCAGTGTTGATGATGATGATGTTCCCGAACACATACGACGCCACGACATGCGCGCTTCTTTCTTCTCCTGCGCACATGGCCGAAGCCCACTACTATACACTGGCAAAACGGCGGCTGGCGGCCGCAAGCAGGAGAAAGAAAAATCCTGTATGCGTTGATATGCCTGGTGCACAGTGTCTCGCGAAGCTCTGCGTTTGTGCATTGCTTCGCACTGCGAGAGCATGCGTCCTCTCACGGCGCGAGGCTATGCACAAACGCATGCAGCCATGGGTAGCCCGAAGCTAAATCGCACTCGCGAGGAAGAGACCACGATCCGAAAATCGAAGGCTTGCCGCTACGCGAGAACGAAATCGACGGCGCGGAGCAGATCTGGAATGCGTGGTCAAGTTCAACCTCTTCACAGCAATAAGCATGTCACCGTTCAGCTTCGCTGTGCATGAGCTTTTCGCGGCTTAGTGCAAGCTTAAAGCCCTCTATTATTTTTCTTTTTTTTTCTGGGTAGAGTCAGAAAGAGGTGCCGATCAGTCGTGAAGGCTGCTGTGAACATGTGAGCCAAATGTTATTGCACTGAACGCTCCAGGGAATCCAAGATATAGTTTCGAACACAGCTGGAAAGCGCCCGCTCTTCTTTCAACAAATGACATCACTGGAGGCGCCGGCTAATTCGCTTGAAAAAAAAAAGAAGAAGAAACAGCCTTGGCTGATTTCATGAGAGGGGAAGACAATCTGCTATGCTTTATTTGTTCGTTTTGAATTCAACAAATGAACGAAATGGGCGTGTATCTCTTAAAGGACTGAAAAAAGCAAGTGGCGTAGTCGTAGCCCCGGTGACGTCACTTACTGAAATTAAGAGCAGGCGCTTTCCAGCTGTGTTTAAAACCAAATTGCGAATTCATTGGTGCGTGCAGTGCATTAATATTTCCCTGACATGTTCACAGGAGCATCCTCCATAGACCTGCACCGTTCTCTGACTATATTCAAAAGTCTTTTAACTTGTAAGGTCCCTTTTAAATCCCGTAAAATTTTAAACCGATGCACTATTAAAGTACGTTGCTCGTACACTAGTTCGAATGGTTTCAACTTCTCGAATGAATAGTTTTCGTTTAAAAGCACAGTCTAAATGTAGGGCAAACAATAAGCAAGAGTTATTTGCCTGAGTTCATTGAAAAAAAAATGTGTCAGAGGGTCTATACGACAGTAAATACTAATATGATTGCATCCTTGTAACGCACCTGCGGAACTTTTTTTTTTTTACAATCTGAGGCAAATTAACTGAAAGAGCCTTTGTAATAAACTTCAGTGACCTTGTTAATATTTCACCAAACATATGAATCAGAAGTTTTTGTTTTCTGGAGGTAAACGCTAAAAAAACTACATAAATTGGCACTGCCAAATAGAAATTATTCAACTTCAATGCAAGCACTTAGATCAAGCAGTTCTTTGAGCGTGCCCTGTGAGCTTTTATCGAGTTGGACCCGCTTCTGTGATTTTAAATGTAGTGCTTCAAAATAAGGGCATAGAGAGGGAGCATAACCAGAAAGGTGTGTGCTTTTGCTACGTTCTTTTCACCTCTTGTTTGTGCTAGAGATAGTGACATTGCACTCACATGTCACATTCAAATGCCTAGGTTCGCACTGTTGAGCTAAATCGACGGGTGCCACACCTAGTGGCTGTTGCAAGCGCACTCCCACTACTGCACAAATTTGTCCACTTTATAGCTTTGAAAAGTGTAGAGCTTGTCTTGAATCTTAGGTGCTCTACGCGGTTGACGTACAGCATAGTGGCGTACACTCAGTCTTTATATACTGCCCAATCAGTCCACACAAACCGCATCAGTCGCGTGGCTCAAGGCCCAGCTTCCTCTGCCAAATACTGCCGTACGGCGCGGCCGTTGGCGTAGAAGCGGACTTCAGGAGCAAATTAAAGGGCCCATGACAGCTATTTTTTTGTTGGATACTTTTATGTTCTAATGAGTAGAACAGTGTCTTGTAATCACGGCATGGAGTAGCAAATTCTCCAGCGTGAAGTCTAATTAGTCACAGCATCGTTAATTTTGTTCAGTTTTAATGAAGCTTCGAAACGCGCGCCAAAAACTGCAAGAAACTAGCGCCGCGGGGCTAGGGCGGCGGCAGTCGGAAGTGAGCGTATGCACTGATCACTTGAGCTCAAGATTCGCTGACGTTGCGGAGAGCGCGAGCGCCAGACCAGCTCGCCACACTCGCTTTGCATCATAGCGTGTGTACAATGTACGCTTGAGGGACCAACACGGAGAGGAAGCAGAAAAATACGGCTTTTGGCGTGGCCTCCGCGATCGGCTGCGAACCCATCTTGGAGGCCACGCTCGGAGGCCTTTGCGCGGCGCGCCCGTGTCTCTCTGTGACGTCACGATATCAACTTACAAAAGTGAAACGTCACAAATGGCCCACAAACTACGTCATACTAGTGACGATGTCGCGAGGTGCCGAAAACCCAGATGAGCATTTCTGGTCACTTTAAATACATATTAAAATATCTTAACGACAACGTTCGCCGTTAATACTTGGCCACGAGTGCCTTCAGATGTTCGACAACCAAACAACACAAACATATCGGGTTTGAAATTTTGGCGTCATGGGCCCTTTAAACGTTAAAATTGTCTTATTTCAGTATTTTGACTTGTGCTATATTATTATTATTATTATTATTATTATTATTATTATTATCATTATTAATGAGATAGAGGAAATAGCAAGTAAACAGTATTGTTCGATCTAATTCTTCAGTGTAGATGGTTGCTTGATGCTCGTTGAGTGGAAGAAACGCTTCGATATTTTCACGTTATTTATTTACATGCACTGGCAGTTTTAAACAAACGTAATTCCAAGTGCACCAAACAAATCTCTTCGGAGCGGTCGTCGTTGGGTCCCTTCTCGTCCGCTCTCCGAGTCGTTCTTGTCGTTCGTTCTCACGGTCCCGCTTCTACAATCCCTTTGTTAGCTCCCCCCCGTCTGTCCCTCTCTCACTAGTTTGAGTGACAGTCGTCGTGCAGTACTTAGAAGCATTGTTAGAAACGGCAAAGCCCCGGCTAATGGTCTTTCCGTGGTTTTCAAGAAACGCAGAAAATATATATAAAAAGAAAAAGGAAGGGCGCGCGTCTGCATTCTCAACAAGTATAACGCAACGTTGCATTAGAACCATGTTTGCGGTGCAGAGCTACGTTAGTTCGAATGGCCCACACCACAGTACTGCGGCCAAAGAACATATGGTTGGCGTGCTGACAATATGCGCCAGCCGGCCTGGACACAGTTGAATGCAAACCACAGTGCATATACGCGGGCGATTCGCAGCATTATCCTTCGTAAACAGTTCCACTGCCTCTTTTCAAGCTTTGGCGACAACAGCTAGCGTTGTGTTTCTGACACGTTCCTGCAGATTATATATATAAATATTGTGTTCAGTGCGAAATCTTCCGTTCCTTGTTTCGTTATTTTGCCTTTCCTTTACTCCAGCAAAACCGTTTGTTCATTGCAGCCTAAATAACTGTACAGTGTGAAAAAGTGCTTATGGTTGTGCATATTACTGCATTGTACTGCAATTATTGTACTATTTCTTGCCATTTTTGGTGCTTTATTTGTTTGTGTGCCCTGTTTGCACGCTGTGCGAAACATGCAATAAACTTTTATACAGCATTTGTTTCTCAATGTTTTATGTTGATGATGAGGTAAAACGATTACTCGCAATGCACCACACATCTCCAACCTGGCCGATTAATAAATACCATTTAAATGTCTGAAAAGAGGCATGCAGTAACTAGCCAGCCGGAGCGGGAAGAAAAATACACAGAGGTACTCCTGGTGCGTCACGTAGAATTCCTGTCCCGCCGGACTGAAATAATAAAAAGTAATCCGGAGGCACCACACAATGACTCCGGTCAGCCGGAGTGAAAAACAGCAATAATTAGTCCGGAGGCGTCACGTAAAAACTCCGGCGCGTCGGAGTAGCATACAGCGAAAATTAGTCCGGAGGCGCCACGCAAAAACTCCGGCTAGGCGGAGTGAAAAACAGAGAAAATTAGTCCGGAGGCGCCACGCAAGAACTCCGGCCCGCCGGAGTGAAAAGCAGCGAAAAGTAGTCCGGAAGCACCACGCAATAACTCCGGCGAGCCGGAGTGAAAAGTAGCAAAAAGTAGTCCGGAGGCACCACGCAATAACTCCGGCCAGCCGGAGTAGAAAAAACTCCCAATAGGGGGGTCGCTCGAGGACAGGCATTTTACTCCCACCTGGGAGTATTTTTCTTTTACAGTGTACCACACAACTTCGAAATAAAAGGGTGGGTTCATACGTAATGCAACTGAAGCCCCGAAATGTAGGACACAAACTTCAGCGCTGACTGTAGAAGGATGGTAATGTGGGCGAACTGGAGCTGTGGTTTGTGTCCTTCCCTTGCATATTGTCACCGTTTTGTCGCACTGACCGTACAAAATGCTCAACCAGCTCCAACTCACCCCACATCACTATTCTTCTACAATCCTAGATAAAGCACCTCGCTATAACGTCAAACTGTCCGGTATGATACAAATCAGGAACGTCCACTCGTCCAGTCGAGAGAAAAAAATGCAGGTTGGCCATCCACATAAATAGAACCCGTACTGAAACCTTGCGCATGGCCATTCCGATATTTCCAAATTCTTCAGTGAGATTCATATGGGTCGATAAGGAAAATATACGGCACATATATCAAATCTTTATGGGCATTTTGCGGAATTGTGCGGAATTATTGGAATACGAAACATGAAGTCCCAGCAACGGCAGATAACCAATGGTTATTTAGAAGTGGATATCAAATGGGGTACGCGGCCGCCCATGACCGACACTCTCTAGACTAGCTACTCCAGAGGGTGATGCTATGACACGGACTATGATAGGGACAGGAAACGAAGAATTATGAAGGCGTAAAGTGGAACGAGCTGGCTCAAGACTTGGTGCTGTAGGGATTGTTAGCGAAGTCTTTCGCCTAGCAATGGACATAAGGTAGGCTGGTGATGATACCGTGGTAGGGGCATGTCGTTCGACGTCAATTAACGGGGCACCGACGCGGTTTACGTGCAATACATCCACTGCGGAAGTCGAAGGAGTACCTCTGCAACAATTGTGAGCAAGAGAAAAAGAACAGGAGCGCTTGTCGTCTCGGTAACTTGGCGTGTATGTGTGTTTGTTTCTATTGTCTCGATTTATTTCGTACTTGCTGTCTCCCTTTCCGTGTTTTCTTTCCCACCTTCTTTTATTCACTTGCTATTCACTTTCTCTCTCTTTTGGTCCTTCCTGTCTGTTTGTTTGTCGTCTATTTGTTTCCTACTTTCATTTTTTCCCTTCATTTTTGTAGAACGAGGGAAGGAAATAGTAGAGAAGGAAAGACAGGGAGGTTAACCAGTGTAGAACAACCGGTATGCTTACCCTACACGAGGGAAGCGGACGGGGGAGATTGAAAGGTGAAAGAAAGGAGAGAAAGAGAGAGAGGAAGTACATTGTCAATCGTCATTGTCAGAGTCAGTAACAGTGATGTCGGATGGTATGCGACATCACCGTTACAGTCGCTTGTGTAAGTCTGTCGTCTTCAAGAACTGCAGCAGCGCCTCTGTCACTTTCAGCTGCGATGGCTTGTGTGGTCGACATTCCAGAATGGCATCGACCGACATCCGTCGCAGGTCAGGGCGAGCAAGAGCGGACGCCAGTGATTGCCTCTGCATGTTATGTCGAGGACAGTCAGACATGATGTGTTGCAGCGTCTGTTCACGACGGCACTTGACACACAAAGAGAGGCTATTCCGATCATATAATCCGTGTTCCGATACGAGTTCATAATCCGATCCGAGTTCGTAAAAGCCATTTTTTGCCACAAACGATAAAGTAGAGTGGGCTCTGCTCGGCGGAGCCTTGCTGGCAATCGACAATGCCGGAAACACGACAGGCGGTGTTGTCGACTGCCCTGAGTTGTTTGGCTGCTTCAAGCATTCCACAGCGAGAGTGTAACCTCCTGTGCAATCGTTTGCAGTTTCCAAGCAGCGTCGGACCTTGAGAATGGTGTAGTCTCAAAGTTGTGCCGTGAAGTGCAGACCTGGCGGCATTATGAGTGCCCTGGGCGTGTTTCAGGCGGACAGGGTCAGCGATGGTGCTGCGGGGTAGATAATATGCTGGCGAGAACAATGGAGCCGTTACGTAGGCCTCGTGAGTCGCATTGCGGCGCATACGGTATGCGCCAGCGAAGACAGCAGCTTTCTGGAAAGACCGGCGCGTAAGGACTCGGAGAGGATGCCGTCGCATGCGACAGTTTGAATTTGATTGTGGTTGCTCTTGCCGGTATGACAACGCCAGCTGAGGAGCTGACCTATCAGTGTAGGTGTGTGTCTGGCGTATATCTCACGTAAGTATGGCCGTGTAGTTTGTTTCAGACCTATGCTTGAGTTGTCGGAGTTCTATATTACGCCTGGAACTTCAAGGCTCACTTGTGGCTATAGTAAGGACTCTATCGAGGAGATGAAGGTTTCGTTTGTGCCGTATATGACGAAGCAATATTACCTTGATGCTTGAGTATAACGGTTGAAAATGTAGCTCGAGGTCGTCGTGAAAGCACGAGAGCGAGGTGCTGATCGGGGATCCGCGATATATGTCGCATGTGCGCTCTGAGAAAACCAACTGTGTGTAATTCGTCACTGAACGGCCTCTGCCACGTAGAACTAACTGTTCCAAGATAGAGACCAGGCGCACCCGTACGGACAACTGTGCACAACAACGCGCCAGAAGGTATGGCGTACTTTGCTGAAGCTTCAGCATGAGCCACAGCGACAGCCAAGGCCACAGCGAAAAGGAACTCAGCAAAGATAGAGACCAGGCGCACCCGTACGGACAACTGTGCACAACAACGCGCCAGAAGGTATGGCGTACTTTGCTGAAGCTTCAGCATGAGCCACAGCGACAGCCAAGGCCACAGCGAAAAGGAACTCAGCAAAGATTGGTCGAGTCGAGGAAAGGGCTACCTTCCGACGGATTGCCCTTAGAAACGGGAAGAAATCGTAGCGATGCTGATGTCTCCTATGGATACCGTGCGTGCCGTCTTAAGTAGAATACAGACTCTGACATCCCAGATTACTGTGAAGACCGTCGATTGTGAAGACGCTGAAGCCACCTACGTCAGAACACAGGAACTGGTGGTCGGACCGTATCACGGCGCGCATGTATTGCTCGCCTTCTCCCTCTTTCTTTCTTTTGCTAGCCCACATTACCTTACGGCCAGTGTAAGGTAGCAAAACCCTACGCTAGCCCGGTTATGCTCCCTGCCTTGCTCCTATTTTCTTTCTCTCCCTTCACCTAGGGTGTCAGGTACCCCACCTACGCTAAAAGGATAATGTGCTATGGCTCATTCGTTCATGCTGTGCATAATAAGGACCCGTATTTACTCACTCCGTGGTATATGTACATCCATGAGCGTGTAAGTCACATAGTCGCAGGGCGTCACACCAGTACCCATTGTATGAGAAGGAGTAAACATGGTAACAGAGGAACGATAATGGCACATCTCAACTGGAGAAAAGGACGTACAAATGAAACTTCCTCCATTAGTTTCAGAAATATGTTAACGGTGCGCTTTCCTTACTGTGCAGTCCACTCTTCACCGGCGTTTATTATGATGACGCATTAACCAAAAACGCGTACATGTTTTCTATGGAAATGAATATTGAGGAACTTCAAGTAATAAATATTGCATCCAATATCAATTAAGTAGCCAAGACTATTAGCATAAAATTTGCGAATATTTTCTATCTTTTAGCGGTCTCCTTCTAGATAAAGCAGCAAGCGAGACTCAATATAAGCCTGCTGCTCTTTTTTTCTTGCAGCTGGTCAAACATGGTTTTTCAAAATAACAGCTGGTAGCCACATAATCTTGTCCGTGCACGCCTGTGATGAGCAGAACAGAGACTTTCCTGAAAATGGACTGGTAAGTAATTCCGGCAATAATGAATGCTAGCTAGGCACACCAAGTGGGAGCCTAAGTGCCTCTATACCACCGCCGCCATTTTTTAACATTTCAAGTTAACTCACGCAAACTAAAAAAAAACGATCCCGTGCACATCTCGAGGCTTTTCCGACATGCTAGGGGGGGCATTATTGCAAAAAGGGAAAAGGAGAGCCTCCTTCTGTTTTACTGGCCGACGTCCTAGAGGCAGCTAAGTAGGGGTCGCTTGATTCTTCTGGAAGTCGTGTAGCCGCTCGCCAACCGGTGGAGCCGCAAGGTCCTGGAGGAACAAAAGAAGTGCTGTCCATCTCCCGCGCAGGTGCTGCACAGAGTACGGCGTGTCACCGTACGGATTCATGATACTGACGAATCTTTCTAGACGAGAGCGCGACGTGATATCCACGGCAACACACACGAGCACAAGCCAAGGACAGCCGACTAGATGACAGCGATTGTGGTTCAACGATTTAGGAAAGGACGCTAATTTCTGCAGCCTCTGTCGGGAGTACGGCTAAGCGTCCGTACTCACACAGTACGCGGACCTTGCCATTTTCGACTCCATCGAAAATGCGACCATAGGCGTGCGCACGAGGAGCGCAAGGGGGGCGGCCCATGATCTTAGGGCGCACATGTTAGCCCCATGAACCGGATCCGACCCGTCATTGTTCGCGGTGCTGCAAAACTTGCAAAGTAGCTTTTTTGCACCGCAGAAGTTTCTGCAGGGTGGCAGCGCCGCACGACCTCGCTGCGGTTGTTACGTGGGAGGAAGAAGCCCTGAGAAGCGGCGACCTTTCGGTTCAACTTCGGGCTGTCCAGAGAGCCTGCGAGAGGGCGTAGGGCCACGGTCTTCCTGTCCCTGCGTGGGAGCGGCCCGCAACTGCTACAGGATCCCCCTAGAAGGGGACGTCCAACTGCAGTTTGTCAGGACCAAAATAAAGTTCTGTGCCTGCCTACCTGCCTGTTACGTGCACCGCAGCGCAGCGCTTTGTGTGTTCAGCTAGTGTGCAGTTCAGCTTCTGTAAGAGTCTGTGCTGCGTTAAATAGTCAGCATAATTTGGTGGCGCAGAAAGGGCGAGAAAGCAATAGAGGGGCTAGACGCAGGTAGGTATCTTCGGTTGCCAAGGGCATGCGTGCCGAATGTGCGCAGCACCTAACAGATGCAGTCCCGACGCCTGTCAGCGCCAGCGTGCATGAATTTTCGCCATGCAGAAAAGCTACCTTTAAGGTTTGGCCGCCGCCTGAGGAAATCCGGGAAAGCCGGGGACCAAAAAGTAAGAAGATAGAAGCTTTTCCGTTGTTTATTTGTATTCAGAGAAAGACTAGTCGCCAGGCAGAGCGACTGTACACGCCTATGCATGTCCCACTGTTGAGTACGACCCCGTGCTCTTCGTGTCCTTATGAACAAAACATAAGCTCGCTGGAGAGCCCAGAAAATCGAGCAGCCACGCTCATCTTTGCAGGCTACCGCCGAACAAACAGCGTCACCGCCGTGAGGATTGTATGCAACTACGTGCATGTCATTGCGTGATCGTAGACTCTAAAAACTGGAGGTGGTTTCGCAGGAGTGAAACGACCGAGCTACTCTTGAGGGCATCGTTCTACTCTAGCAAAACGTCAGATGGAGTGAAATGTCCGTATCTCTCGAGGCATAAGATAGTAAAACGCAATTTAGATCCTGCTCCACAAATGTGATGCTCGCATTCGTATCCACAAGAAGGGCGGCTGGGTTGTGAGCGCACGATTGAAGAGGACAACAGCCGCTTTGTGAAGTGTTTTTCGATGCAACTGGCAGCGACCTTCCTACGACTTTCACGTACAACCGTACAAGCTTTCGCGTACAAACGCGTTCAGTGTACGTTTAGCGGACGGTGCCTTCCTCGACTACGAGCTTCAACCGACGGGAGCGATAGCGAGCTGCCTCTCCTGTGTTGTTCTCAGATCTAACGGCCGTACCCGCGCTAGTGAAACCCGCTAGCCTACACGCCTCGGATTCTTCGCTTTCATGTGCGAAACGAAGAAGAATATACTTTCAGCGATACAGTAAGCTGTTGTGATCGTCTAAAGCTGGTTTCGGAAGACCCACTGGATCTAACTTATACATGTAAAAAAAAAAAACAAGGCTTCGCTACGCCTTCGGCATCGAGCCGTATGACGGCTATGAGCGCGTCGACGGTGAAAGTACCGTGACTGAGATCCGTCTCGTTCGCAAATCTGGTTAGTAAACCATACTACCCTAGGCAAGTCTGATGGCAGAGACTATATTTCATCTGTATGCAGAATAACGAGGAAAGAGGAGTACGTATTCTGTGATCGTCAGCAGTTGTTCGCCGTACAGACGTGCTCGACGGACTCGAGAGGGGACGCCGCCGGAATGAAGAGGGTGGTATCGGAACACCCGGGTGCCCCTCTTCTTCGCTAGCGTGGATGACATTCAGCCGCTCTTGTGTTCGTACCTGATTGCTTAAGTGCATTTTGCATCTTCGCGAACCAGAACTGCGAACGCACGTTCGCCCGTAAAACAGAATGCGAGCTCGTGGTAGGAATGCGTTAATCTAAAAGACATTATATGTTCCGCGTGTTTAGATTAACAGATCTGTGTGGCGAACAGCTGCCTATGAGCCAACGCTAAATGTACATAATCAAAAGAAGCTGCATGCCCGAGTTAGACAAAACCGAGATCCTGTACAGGCATAAGAACGAAGATACGCGTTTATTGATTGAGGCCTGGCATATCACTATTAGTGGAAGTGCATGCGTGAGTCAGCCGTCGATTAGCTTAAACAGAGAGGAGATAGAAAGCCTTAGGAGTTGTCTATCGCGAAGGCCGGCACGTGTAACCGATTGACAGGTGGCGCTACCATTCCGAGCATGCGCAGATAAGCTGCGTGTCTTCTTTCTTTTTCGCCTCTGTGCTGTGCATCAGTTGTTAGTCGGCGTTCGTGTTGTTCACTGCTCTCCTTGTGTCCGTGTCCTGCACGCCTCTTCTTTTGATTATGGACTGTTACCAACTCGCTCAACTTTCTGTCCTTTTGAGCTAAATGTACGCTAAATGTACTTACGCAGAACAGTATTTTACCACTGCCGCTACACAGCAGGTCAAGTATACGGGTTAGATATACCGGTGTAAGACTGTGTACCTCGAGAGTGCTTTGCTGTGGGTCAGATTGTTAGGGGCGAAGCTCCTCTTAGTCTAACCTTGTCACGCGTCAGGCGTCAGTCGTCAGCCGTCAGGCGTAACCCGCGTGCCCCCTGCACGCGCTCGCCCTCGGCGTTCGCCTCGGCGCGTGCCTCTCTCTCTCTCCCGGCGCGGGCCTCTGCTGTCTTGTGAGAGAGAGAGAGAGACAGAGAGAGAGCGAAAGGCAGCGTCTCTTAGCGAGTTTCTTGATTGAGAAATACCGACTGCTCGCGTTGGAGAAGCGTTCACCGGCAAACCCCCCCCCCCCACACACACATATATATATATATATATATATATATATATATATATATATATATATATATATATATATTGTGGGCATTCATTAGCCTCTTCTACTTCATCTGTACATAATCATCATCACCTTGGTTTCGTCATCATTCTCTGCTGTGGGTTGTCATCTAGAGCTCAATCTGTGCTTGGGGTGCGAACTGTCATCTGTAGCCTCAAAGCTTAATAAAACGGCGTCATCGTCACAGCTTCACAATATATATATATATAGGCACTGGACCTTGACTTGCAATGAAGTGCCGGTGGGAGATTTCACTTGTGCATAGTTGAACCATGAGGATTCGTAGCGTGCGCGTTAACTAAATTAATCCGGAACTCGGCACGATCTACGATGACCCTCCCGAGCTTCGCCCACTCATCATCATTCACTCCGTGGATATGCTGTAATTTTTTTTCTAGGTTTATATTCCTGAGGAATGTGGAAGATCCCTTTTTACGAAGTGATACGTACTAGGTTCCGGAGATCAATCCCAGATTTCATAATTTCCTCTTGTGGTGATTTGGACGGTACCGTAACTGGATTTTTGCGGGAGGTCTTACTTTCATACAGAATGTTGAAAGTGAGATTTTCTTTGGAGTACTTGAGTGACGTCACCAGAAAGAAATTTATAAGGATCTAATTGAAGCGTTCCTCCCGACTCCTTTGTACCGTTTGCCATATCGTGGATACCCAGGACAGACATTTTGAAAGGGGTCAAGAAAATGCCAATAAGTCCTCTTTTTCAAGCTACATACAAGTAGTCTAACTGTAAAAACATGGCTTCATGAAAAAGGCTTATTTGTACTTTGGGCAACTAACTGGCTTTTATGTAATAAACCAGAGGACATACAACATGCTGGGATACAGTATTTTTCTGGGATGTGCTTCAGCGCACTTTAAAGAAAGAATTACCACTAGATGCTTTTGGCATAAGGTTTTTACCAGTTGAAGAGCCATACGATGTGATCATAGTCCTGGGTCTTCATGCTTTGTGGAAAACGAGAATGCAGGTGTGGCATACAGATTCATGTAAAATCCTCGCGGGAAACCTTCATTGAGAGCGTTGAGCAAATTAGGGAGATTTATTGAGCGCAGCCTGAACCACCACACTGGGTTACTATCCTTGATGTTCTGAAACATTTGGAAAAGCTTTAGAGATGGTCACACCAGTGCGTAAATATTGTCTGCATGTGCGCTTTTGATTCCTTCTGTACTTTGTTCAACAAGGCAATAAAGAAAAAAATGTGTGCTTTGCTGTGGTTGTGTGATTGACGTGTATGTGCGTTTGTGTCATGTCAACATGCATATTCTATGTTCAGTTTGATGTAATTAAATGCCTGCGGATCAGCGTGCTCGAAAAATTCAGGGTTTGCGTTTTCTACCTCTGTTACTCCCTCTATGGGAGTACTAGCACCCCAGTTGGTGGGTTGGTAGAGCTCTCTTTAAAGATTATTAGAATTCCCTTCGGAGGCGTCCTACTATGTTTTGGCGAGAGTACCGGTACCCTGTCAGGTGGAAGCGCTAAGGTCATGCCTCATGGGGTTACTTACTGCACTTTGCAAAAAATAGAATTGATCTACTCTGGAAAAGGGAGTTAAATTTGGGACAAGAATGTACTCCCCCAAAGTGAGTGCCCAGCAGTATCTTTGGTTTTAGAGTGTAGGTGTTACCTTAGGCTACATTTCTTTCGCAATATTTTTTTACAGGCAGTCTGGTACAGATAACACGAGTTTCGTGTTTGTACCGCATTAGATTCCGAATCAGCTCAAAGCTCGCAAGGCAACCGCCAGAAGTAATTTGCTGAAGTATAAATTTTTTCATCGAACATCATCTGAATTGAACAAGCTTGCCTGAACTCCCCATGACGCGCAGCTCTGCACTTCGTGCATTCCCAATGCCTGTTACGATGGCTATTTTTCCAGTGCTATTTTTCTGTGTAGAAAGTAAGCTAATAAATAAGATTGAACATTTGAAGCTGAAAAGCTCTTGTTCTATTTTTTATCAGGAATTTCGAATTAAAAGTCTGCAGAGATGTCACTGCGCATGTATTTGATATGTATACTGATCCATCTCACAGAAAAAAACTCCCCCGAAATCTACATTCCTCGCTCGACGTACTTCGCGGAAATAGTATCCTACCTTTCGTTTTTTACATGAACTGTGTGCGCAACAGCGCGAGTCTACACTGAACGACATACCCACTTTTTAGTAATCACGCCTTCAATCATTTAGAGTTTTACAAACAGACCAGTAGCACTACTGCGGGATCCGCGGTACCTATCAGTGTCGTTGCACTCGTCGAGAGGGACATCATTGATTTTGCGCAGTGAAACCATCTAAGGTAAACAGTTCGCCCACCCACATGAACTTCATAAAGCCAAGAGTTCACAGGGAAAATTGTTCATCGCTTCCGTTGTTAGCTGTATTTCTGGGAAGAGAACTATTTAGCCCCTCTTTCACTCTACTCAGAAAGCACACACACGCACGTGCGTAAGACGTCATCTCTATTAAATGGCGGTACAAAAACCATTACGCGCCGGGCCCTCCAGAGGTGGACAGTGTGAATGAAAACAACTCTATTTTTGAAATTGAGATAGATCTGAACGACGAACTCCAGACGACGGAGTTCGCGAGTAAATTGAGGGATGCTCCATTTTCTGGACGCCCTTGCCAGCAGAAGATATTTGCAATTTAATTCCAATAACCCACAAAGCACCTGTGATGTCCCCCCTTTCACGAGCAAGAGCAATCTGCACGTCAGTGGAGGGAAGAAAAAGAGAAGTGTCATTGCCGAACTACGGGAGAACGAACGTATACGCAAAGCCTTTATCAGCCGTATGTCACGTCGTCTACTTGCAGGAGTCACCTGGTCGCAGAGGTGTGTCTGAAAGCCCTGCTCTTTCCAATCTGCCCCCTTCATCCAAATGAGCCATCTGCAGGCAGCAAAGGGACAACCCGGGGTGCATTTGGCCCTGTCTGTACGCAGCCGGATTCAGAAGCGCGCCCGCTGCGGCGCCTCTGTTCAGGGATGGGTGGCTGCTCACGGAGAAGCGCTTCCACTGCCGCAGCGGTACGCGCAGCAGTGACTCTTACGAGATTGAAAGAACGCGCTTTATAGTTTATGTACCCGTAACTCTACAGGTACAAACACGTTAGAGGAGTAGAAAGTCTCGAACTGCTGCTGGAATGAGAGAGTCCTGGTGGCGCAGAGTCCTCGCATGTATGGCTTCAGGTTGACCCGTTCGCTTGTTACATCGGACAGTAGTGCAGATGTAGGAGTCTCTGAGGGATCCATCCAGGCAGCGGCATAAAAAGTTCACACGACCAACAGTGCACCGATGCTGGAGCGCTTGCCAAGTGAGGAGGTGCTGAGGCGCTGCAGTCGTGCCTCATATCGCGGAAAGACGACACGGCTGCAACCTATTAGCGATGGATGGATGGATGGATGCTATGAGCGTCCCCTTTGTAACGGGGAAGTGAGAAGTGCGCCATCAGGCTCGTAAGAAAATTTAAGAACATATCTTTTTTTTCGTTCTCTCCTTAAATTCACCTCATGCCATTTAAATATACTTCAATCAAATCGATCATACTATAGCAAAAACGAAAATTCATAGCCCCAGTTCTCTGTCCTTTATGGCAGAGTCCATATTTTTCCCTATAATTATTTTTGTCCGTTCTCTCTAGTTTTCTGCCACCAGTATTCTAACCACATCTTACTTGTTTCAATTGCGGGCATGTTCAGCTTCCCGTTGTTCTCCCTAAATCCCAAGGCTTCGTGTACGGTGGTGCCCAAACGTACACCTGGGTGGATATTTTCAATCAGAACATGCTCTGTCGTTACCCTATCTTCCTCGCAGCATGTGCATTTTTCTTCACGTTTACTGAATTTCGCTTTATAACTACGCGTCCTAAGGCAGCCCGACCTCGCTTCAAACAGTATAAAGCGCTTCTTCTTGAATTATCATAAAATGCCTCCCTCTTTATTTCGTTTTTGCCCTTTCGGTAGTTATTCAGTCGGTGTTTTTACATCGCTGCCATCCAGTAAACCTTCTCCGCCTCTCTGACTTTTCCCTTTACGCTCATTGTTGTCAGTTCTCTTAGAGCCGTATATTTACTGGTGCTCGCCACCTAGCCGACGCTCCTGGAACCAGATCTAAGGTCGACCTCGAAACTACCGCGCGCTGTAAAACAGCTCTATAGTTCCTTAATCGACGTCGTGCCGCCTCGAAGCAGCCTGAAAAAGAAAAAAAAAATCCTCATCAAAAGACTTTTGTTGCGTGCCTCATTGCGTGTCATCGCGGTGCAAAGACAGCAACACGTCGTTTCAGCGGTTCCCCACAGAAGCAGACGACGCTACGCGCAGGGCAACATGCATTACGAACTTGCGCATGGGCAGGTTACGGGTAGTACTGGTTTGTTCCAGGCACTTCGATTTCTTCCTCCCGGTTGAGTACACAGATTATATTTGTGTGTGCGCGCGTCTATTATCATGAGTGCTTTTCGAAGAGCCGGAGTGTAGTTTTAGGCAAGTGCATAATAGCGACATTGCTTATACGTGTCTACCTGGTAACGTTTTTAAATGCGAAGCATTTCTTAGCGAACTTCGGCGACTTTGAACGTGGCTATCTATCTATCTATCTATCTATCTATCTATCTATCTATCTATCTATCTATCTATCTATCTATCTATCTATCTATCTATCTATCTATCTATCTATCTATCTATCTACCAAGCCGCCTACGATTTTGTGCTCTCCTGGCCGTTTCGCTAATGGGATGTTTACGAAAATTTGTATGCAACACATGACTGCCTGACGAACATAAATTACAGGTCATAACGTTAAAATCATATCTATGTCACGAGCGGCATGATTTACATGCCAGGGTCCTGGTGCTCTCCTGGCCGTTTCGCTAATGGGATGTATGCGAAAATTGGTATGGCACAACATCACTGCCTGACGAACATAAATGACAGGTCATAACGTTAAAATAATGATGTGCATGTCATGAGCGGCATGATTTACATGCGGCAGCCTTAGTGCTGTCCTGCCCGTTTCGTTTGGCATGTATACGAAAACTGGTATGCCACAACATGACTGCATGACGAACATAAATGACAGGTCACAACATAAAAATCATGACATGCTCCTGCATATCATGAGCGGCATGATTTACATGCCACGCGTTTTGTTAATGGGATGTATACCAAAATTGCTATGGCACAACATGACTGCATGACGAACGTAAATTACATGTTGACATGCGTGTATGAGCGGCATGGTCTACATGCCACAGTGTTGATGCTCTTGTTGTGACCGTTTCGTTAACTTCATATGTACCAAACTCTGTATAGCGAGACAACAATGCAACTCCATTTTACGTTCGTGATGCGTGCTTCGCATTTCCTTGATTCCCACTCCACAATTTTTTTGAACGTGTCAGTGCTCAACTTGAACCGCAGTAACATTATTGCTGACGTACTTTTGCCCGCATGCATTGTAGTAGGTAGACAAAGTGAGCGCTTGTCTTCCCATGCTCGCGCTGCGCCTCGTAATTTGTTTGGTGGTTATGGAGGTAATGTGTGGTCGTCCAACGTAGCGCGTTTGTATTTGGAGTTCATCTAGTGGCAATTCTGGATTTATTGCGCTCGTTTCAACTTTCGAACCCTCGACCTGTTCACCGTGCCTCTAAGTTTGTTTTCCGTCACTGCGCGTAAAACTGAACTCTTTCAAAACGTTTATAAGTGGAGCATTTGTACTCAAATCAGTTGTATCAAAATCACTTGCATGCATCTTTCGGAGAGGACCTGCTACGCATGAACACCTGCCTTCTTCAACTTCAGGCTCGCTGGAAAGGCTCTTTATTCTGAAAAAAAAATCTGGTGCGGGTCTCCGAACAAGTGCGACGTTTGAACGCACAGCGCAATTATTTCCGCTGTTTCGCCGCTCACAACCTTCTGAGGCCGATTAATATCAGATGTTCGGCAGCAAGAACCCTTTCGCCTTCAACGAAGCATCCTGATTCGGCCCGGCACTCAAGAAACTTTAGCGCAGCGCTATGTGAAAGCGCGTCCGTGACCCTGGATATAGAAGCCATCTTTGTTTATCTGAGCAATGTTGCGAGAACCACTTTTTCTGGAGTTGCGAATACGAGTAAACAGCGTTCGGGTGGCATGGTGCCGGACGCTCTCCAACATATTGCAAGGTGAAGGTTATCTTGCGGGGGAAATAAGGATATAAACAGACGCGGTCACTGAAGTAGTTTATCAACCCAGGTGTACTTCCTGGAAACACATTGTGGGTGTGTAAATAAATTCTTGCAAGAAGTACTTTTATCCTTTCACAAATAACGAAACTCAGCTGAAATCCTAAGTTCGTATCACGACTACTAATTAATTATAAAGAGAATTCTTTTGCTCCCAATGGGCATTTGCCTCCCAAAAGCTTCCCTTTCTCGGTCGGCTCTTGGCGCTAAATTCACCTCGCTTTCCTCTTCACGCCCACACGGACATGAAAAAGCAAATCTGGTGACGTGCCTGCACGCAGAGTTTAAATTGACACTGAAAATCAGTTCGGGTCAAGTTGTGGAAGGTTTTATGCCTGCAACTGCACACAGCAAAAACAAATTGCACCACCTCCCGCTAAAGAGGACCATGAGGCAATGCGAAGCAACAAAGGGGGGGTCACAGCGCGTTTGCATCGGTTTCACTAGGCGGGCGATGGCGCGTTCTCGTTCCTTGCGAGCTGGTAAAGGGTTCATCGAAGGAAGAGCCTTACCGTAGTCAACGGGCGCCGTTCGCAGTAAGGGCGGTCACGCCGCGCACCACCACCACCGGATTAAACTACGCCATAAGCTGCTTGGCATCTAAAATTCCAGTTTCGTTTTTAGTAACAACCAGAAGCAGCGCGTGCATGGAGGTGCTTTGGTTGTCGGCTTAACACCCCCCCTCTGTTTAGGGTGTGTCCACAGGTCGCACCGATCATTGTCATTACATCTGGCCAGCAGGAGCTTGACAAAGAATACAAAAGACGCGCGCAGAGATGGGAAGTCGCACTGCTTTCGCGAAAGCTGTATTTTGTCGACACGGAGCCACCCGTAGGCAGTCATACGTGTGTTCCAAGTGCGCCTTTTCCTTGAGAGTGCACGAATGCACCAAGTGCGGATAGCAGAAATGGAAAGAAAATGCTATATTCCTGGCTTGCTGGTATTCGTATGTTGTTGCTCTCTTTCATTTTATGCTACAGTCATTGTAAGGAAAGGAAAACCTAACAGAGATCAAATATAGCCTTTTTTATTATTTAAAACGAATAACTAGGGCTCGCCTCTGCAGACAATGCCCAACGCAGAACGAGAAGCTACGTTAAGCGAAGCTTGCGTAAAGTGGTAAATGAAAGTCTTTGCAACTAACTAATGACGATTCTTACATTTAGATGATGGCACAGAAAAGCAAGTACAAGTAAGAGATGCGCGTGTGGCGTACCCCTCCTGAAAAAATTACACCATCTCCCGCTAAAGAGGACCATGAGGCGATGCGAAGCAGCACGGGGGGTGCACACCGCGTTTGTATCGGTTTGACTAGGTGTCGCGTTTGCATGGGTTTGACGCTAACGCTGCCTGCGTCTGCGTTGCCTCTCGTGGGTGAGGGCGCGTTCTCGTTCCTTGCGAGCTGGTAAAGCATTCATCGAAGAAAGAGCGTTTCCATAGTCAACGCGCGCCGTTCGGAGAGGAGGCGTGTGGAGAAGAGGTGTGTGGAGAACAGGTGTGTGGAGAGGGTTTGCGCATGCGCAGTAAGGGTGGTCATGCCGCACATCACCACCGATTGAACTCCGCCATAAGGTGCATCGCATCTAAAAATGACCATCAATGCTCAGTATGCCATTTCGTGTTGTGCTCCATTTAGCGTTTATATTTCAAAACAGAAAATTAACCGCCGAGATCGAGAACGCCTCAACAGCCACGCGACAGACACCCTGCCAAATGTGTGTGCATGAGGTGGCCGGTGAACAATGGTTGTGCAGCACGAGCAGTAGGTTTTTTAACAGGAAAATGTTTTATGCCGGGGTCCACCAAGAAATCTGCGACGTACTTCCGTAACGGAAGTAGATGTCTGAAAAAGAAACGCGTATTTTGGAGTTTGTAAAAGTACCACCCGCTGAAATTCGAAGCCACAACCAGTAGAGTGTGGCAGTGGAGCGGAAAGCGCTACCGATCACGCCACCGTAATTTTTTTTCTTTATTGCCTTGTTGAATCACGCCACCGTCAAACCAGTAATACGAAAAAAAAAGAAGGGCCATATATATTTACCGGATCGCTTTATAATTTGCGTCTAATTTAAGTCCAATTAAAGCAAACGTATTTACCAAGCAGAGTCACTCAAATTAACATCGCCTCCCTGTCCACTGCACTCTCGGTTGGCAGCTGTGGTGCCGCCACTTAGGAACAATGGAGCGAAGTCGTAAATTGTCGCGTTAATATGGGCGCCAACTGCGTTCCAGTAGTTTCGACGCTTCTATCGCTGCGCATGCTTCGGCGTTCTGCAGGCGCGTTGTTTAAGCCACGGCCGCTGCACAATTTGTCTTGTGTGACGTATATGATAACCAGTTGCGTCATCACGCGGTTTACTCCAGGAACGCAAAGACGGCTGTCGATAAGCAAATGATGATGCCGACAAACATTTCGGTTACGCTTGCATGGTTTCACCGTTTGGCAACGCTCCTGGTTTACGGCAGGTTTGCGCAGGGCGCTGACGCGTTCAGTGCATTGTCTCTGGAGAAATCTGTCGTTCGAGAGCTTTCGCTTGCGTGCAAGTTCCCTGTACAATGTCGAGGTTCCGCTGATGTGTACTAGCAAAGGGGAGTCCAGAATACGCAACCCATCTCCCGCCTTTCGATTCGCCAGATGGCCGCTTATCTCAAGAGACAAGTTTCACTTTCGTGTTAGATTCCTATGACAGAGGGATCAACCACATTTTTTTTTTTCAATCAAGAAACTCGCTGCCTGTGTTGTGTCTCGCTGGCGAAGGCGCGTTCTCGCTCCTTGCGAGCTGTTACATATGATGATTATGAAGATTGTGGTTCGGTTGAGGATCTGTATTTTGTAGTGGTATCAGGTATTGTTCTGTCATATACTTCATCGATGTCGGTTTTTTACACAGATGTTTTCGTTTTTCGTTGTCCAGGACATCAGCTTTACTCGGTTTTGTGTAGCGTGATGGGCGCGGACGACGACAAGGCTAGGCTCTAAGGAGCTTCGCCCCTAATATTTCGCAGTAAAGGGAAGGAATTCGTTATTACACAGATTGCTATAACTGTGAGGCGAAGACAGCAGCATACTGACATCAGTATATCGTTAACGAGTAAAAGTATGCAAAGTGACAGAGAAATGACTTCATAAACGAAAGCAAGCTATTTGAACTGCCATACGATCTTGTGGCACTGGCAAACAACAAAAACCCAACAAAAAATTGGCCGCGTATCTCCGTGCTGC
This sequence comes from Hyalomma asiaticum, assembly GCA_013339685.2. Lineage (NCBI taxonomy): Eukaryota > Metazoa > Arthropoda > Arachnida > Ixodida > Ixodidae > Hyalomma > Hyalomma asiaticum. Next base: position 66,338,925 of record CM023491.1, read on the forward strand.
GCTGCAAATGTCGTCGAAAGACGATAGCCTTCTACCCGCCGTGCTACATGAGTCCCGGTTCGCGTGTTTCTGTTTCGCCGAGGAGTTGCGCAAGCGAGAGGGAAAACGAAGAGACGCGAGGAGAGAAAGGGACCGGCCGGAGTGGCGGGCGGCCGTTCCGCTGCCTTGTGCTACCCGTTCGGCACGAGCGTGAGATAAGGGCGCCATCTGGCCATGGTTTCGGGAAACGCAAGAATCATGCCTAGTACGCAGAACTGCGTAGGAAACGTCCGCTTTTGCGCATCTTAACAAGCACTAGGGTCTTTAGAATTACGCATCTATGTATTTTCTACTAAAGGAACACACCTAATACATACGTATTGATGTTGCGCCGCCTCAGATATACGTAATATTTGCTTTTTGGTCGACTGTGTTCAGAAGTATGAAGGTAGCTACCAGTTCAAGCTGGGTGGTCGCTGAGGAAGGGGTTTACCTTTCGAAGCAGGACAGACACACACACACACACATAGACAGACCAAAATTTCTGCGTTGAAGTATCCCAAGAAAGACTATCGTCTTTAAAGGTGGCCAAATTTAGGTATTCCTCCGCCAATCTGGACTCCACGCGCGCGTCGAGCACTGCGGCCTTCGCCTGATCTATGGCAAACGGGAGCAATGTGTCCCTGAGGAAAGGCGCTATATATATGGCCGAGAAACGCGCTCCCATTGGAGGTTGCAATGCAGCGGGCCGCCCTATGCACATGTATGTTCTATGTAGCGGCCGTGCCTGTGTCTACGCTCGCCTGCCTACTTCCACTACAGGCGCAAGGCCGATGGTGGCGCAAAGGTATGGAGAAAACAGAAATGCAAGGTAGTTCGCGTAAGATTGTTTCTTCAGAGCGGAACTATAATAGATAAAATAGGTAGCCGAGGAGAAAAATTAGTTGTGAAAACATGTGTGATTCGGGAAAACCAACATTTGTAGAGGAAAAAATAAATGTAGAGCTTCGGGGCCCGCCGGATACCGCCCCGTGATAAAGGGGACATCCTGACATCCATCCATCCATCTCGGGGCGCTCTCTCTCTCCTACAGCGGCAATCATGGAGTGCACCTCGTTATCAATGCAGACAAGGCGGTGCGCGCTCTGGGTTTGAGTGGAGACCGCTAGGGTCCCTGCGGTGCCCCTAGCGTGTGGGCCCATCCTGGAGGAAGTGCAGTGAGACTGTGTGTGTGCGTGAGTGGGCCGATCCCGGGGGCCGTACACCAAGACAGTGTCTTCTGCTGTCGTAAGAGAGAGAGCGAACGGCGCCCATTCAATATGGAAACGCTCTTTATGCGTTGTCAGTGCTCGTTAAAGAACCCCAGGTGATCAACATCACTACGGCGTTTCTCTACTTTCTATCTCTTGCACGCCCTTTCCCATACCCCCACGGACACTTAGCCGTGCTCCCTACAGCTGCACAAATTAGCGTACTTTCCTAACCGAACCGCAATCACCATGAACGCTCGCAAGGAATGATGAGAACGCGCCCTCACCCGCGAGAGACAACGTGACGCAGGCGGCGTCTGCTAGCGAGTTTCTTGATTGAAAAAACCGACTGGCTCGCTCTGCACAACTGTTCACCGGCCACCCCGTATATAGGCGCCGAATCTTGACCTGCAATGTAGTAGTGCATTTCTTTTGTGCGTAGTTGAACCATAAGCGTTAACTCTAAGTAATCGGGAACGCGGCACGATATGGGAGCGCAGGATCCTCATAAAGACTAGGAGCTTAGATGACAACGCGTGTGTAAGCGTTGTCACGCATTTACATGCATGAGTGGCCAATGTCACGGGTGATTTACGGTAACACCGAATGATCAGGAAGGGGTGCTTCAGGCCACTTCGTTGAGATGCGTCGATTTTTTTTTCATTGTAAACCACAGATCTCACTATGACGCGTGGCGTCACCCCAGTAGTTTTTCTAAAAGCCTTTGTAGAGTTAATGCAACCGCACTGGAATGTAGAAGGGTGAACGGACTTGGACCAAGGAAAGCGTTCTGTCTGTTCCCCGAAGCGCTTAGCCGTGTCCCCTGTATGAGAGACAGAAAGATCGAAGCGTCATATATCCTCCTTCCTCTAGTACTACTATATATAGAGTTGGAAAGCGTGCTTGCAGGGGTGCTAACTAAGTTTTGCTAACTCAGCTGGCGCACCCTGCTGACGAAGGCGTTTCGTGTACTCGCCGGTAGATGGTGCATTTTTAAGGTGATTACTGATATTAGGATTTTCTGAAACCATGTAACCAAAGTAATCGTGCTGTGCTGTTTCAGGAGGTAACCAGCGGTGGACAGAGCTAGTTCGTGTGGCGGCGTTCGCTGTTTATGTTCTGCAATCAAGACGCGCCACGGTCGCAATCAGTGATGGGTACCAAAACGCTTGTCACACTCCTGGTACGTCCCTGCAAACAACCCGAGTCGTCCCTTCGGACTGATGTTCCGGCCTGCCTTGCTTTATTCATCCAAGCTATCCGTATGCACATTGGAACGCGTAGCAACGTACGTGCCGCGTCAGCCGGCAAGGCCGGCTTGTATAGCGCGCTTCGAAATCGAGATAGCTGGCGTGTTGAGAATAATCACATGTTTCAGCGTTTCCTCGTCTAACAGGATAAATCGTGTATGCTGTAGGAAATCGCTAAACCATGGGCCAGCAACGAAGGGCAGTATGTCAACGTGGAACGACACATCGTTGATAACGGTCACTGCACCCGCAGTGCGCGGCATTTGGCGCTAACAACTATTTCCTACTTCAGCTTCGTGCACAGTTGGTGCTGTGACCGCATTTCAACTTAAACCGATTTCTTGCTCACACTAACCTGTTCAAATTTAGTAACTGTAGGTGAGGTTGTAGGTTTAGTAACTGTAGGTAGTAACCTGGTGCATTCCGTGAAATGGCTATATCCGATTTTTTAGAGGCACTTATGTGATAGTTAATGTTGTCACTGATCCCAAGTTGTGAGACACGGGGCGAAATCGCCGGAAGATATTCCAAGAACCGACGTAGATCGAGTGAGAACGAAGGGTGATCAAACAAAAAAAAATATTCTCGTCAGACAGGCAGTTAAACAAGAGCGTGCGCAAACAGGGCGCTTCAAAATACAAACACAGATAAACAAAAAATAAAACACAGAAGAGTCCTATTGCACTCGAAGTGCCTTATCAACATGAAGCTTGCAGGCAGGGCTAATCGGGTGGCTCGAGAATTGCCGGTTCACTTTGTTTTCTCACGCTCTCAGATGGCTAAGACTGTTTGTTGCCGACGGCCCGTGATCGATAGAGCAGGTGCTCGAGGGTACCTGGGTCACCGAATCAGCTACAGGCCGGGGAATGTGCAGCGGCCCTTGGTATGGCGGCAGGCCAAGGTCCACACGCAGCCAGTCCGTAGTAGCAGCAGGGCAGCCCGTTCCCTCCTGGTGAGGCCCGTCTCTGGCAGAGGCTTAGGTCCCCGCCCGTTGGCCACCATTTAGTCCGGATAGATTGTGACGAGGAGCTTCTAAAGGTGAGCCTCTCTGTGGTTCCTGTTATGTTTTGTACGGCAACTGTGCCTGAATAAACGTTCTTGTTCCACCACCATATTTCTGCGGTCTGCCACAGTGGGGTACTACAGTGGCGACGACGTCACGGATACCGACCATGCGGTGAAAGTAGCCCAACACAGGGGTTGAAACTCAAAGGAGAACCATGGCCAGTTTTCAGCTACGGATGTTCGACGGGACCAGAGATAAGTGGAAGCATCTTCTCTTCTAAGGGCTGAATGAAGCATATTTTGAAGCCAATGACATCACCGACTCAAAGAAGCAACGCGCGCTGCTTGTGGCTGCTCTCAGCACGCAAACGGTGCAAGTCGAATCGCGCCGAAAACCCTCAGCTCACTCACGTATGACGAAGCAGTTACAGCTATGAATAGCTACTACGACCCCAAGTGTCACGAAACTGCAGAGCTACAAGTTTTTACACGCTTCCAACAGGAAGGGTAGGCAATGCAAGCATTCCTTGTCGACGTACGGCGCATAGCTGACAACTGCAATTTCGGCAATGTATTGAATATTAAGGGATCGATCGCGTTATTTTCGGCGTACGCTCAAATAGCCTGCGCAAGCAAAGGAAGGGTTGACGCTACAAGAGGCCGAAGCTATAGTCCTTGCACCGGAAGCTTCGGAAAGCGACGCTAAACAGATATCACCAGCAGTGCTGAGAATGCAAGCGCATCAGCGGTCATTTCAGGAAAACCACGACAGAAGAGCGGAGCTCCCGTGCGGAAGTACAAGGGATAGCGCCTGCAGGTGGGCAAAAAAAGGCGCGTCTGTTTCGTTCCGGGCGGCTCGGACACTTAACTAGATTGTGTCCCGACTCACCGCCGACAGCAGAAAGGCAGAGTGGAGTGCTGGCTCATAGGGTAAAAGCCGTCCAAACCCCGTCTAGCCATGATGATAGCCAAGAAGCCAGTGTGGCACACATTTGGACTGTCACGGCCACAGGATGAACTTTCATCCAGCGGCCGTGGAACCGTAATCTCCCAAAAGAAAAATGGATAGGAACCGCCGATACGACGCACGTTTTGCTAGGGGAGCCGTGGAACTACACATGGAAATCGACACAGGGTCTCGCAGTGTGCGTCATATCGCGCCAAGTCTACCACAGTGGCCACGTTTGAAGGCGCCTCGAATGAAGTTGTCGTGCTACGCGGGAGAACTGCCCATGCTGGGTGAACTAGAACTGTCAGTGCGGTACGAAGATGTGTCCGTAATGTGCTCGCTAATAGTGCTTGACTGAGCAGGACCGAGCCTCTGTGGACGCGACCTGATAACAGCGCTCAGCAAGAGGGGCGTACCAATTGAACAGCTGACGGCGCCGGCTGCCTGCCGCTCCAAGTTCGGCCACAGTCTACAGGGTGAACAGCCTGCTTGCTGAGTTTGAAGAAGTCTTCTCGGCAGATCTACGGCTCATCAAAGGTTCGCCTGCAAGCCTGAAGCTCAAGCCGACAGCGACGCCAAAATTCTGTAAGCTTAGATCCATTTCTTACACGCTCCGTAACAAGGTATCAAGCGAAATTGATCGGTTGGTGTCCCTGGGGGTGTTGTCGCCTGTACAGCACGCAGAATGGGCTACGCCTATTGTAGTCAACGGTACCGTTCAAATCTTCGGAGACTTTAAACCCACACTCAAGCCAGATTGCGACATGGAGCATTACCAGCTTCCGGTAGTCGAGGACATGTTTGCTATTTTAAATGGAGGTGAGTACTTCAGTACATTGGATTTCAAAGACGCGTACAACCAAGTGCCGCTAGACGACGCGTCACGCAAGTTGTGTGTCATTAACACTCATCGTGTCCTCTAGTGTTATAACAGATTGCCGTTTGGAATAGCTTCAGCGCCAGCCATTTTTCAAAGGAAGATGGATGCAATGCTTAGTGGATTACCCAGCGTTCAGGCGTACCTTGACGACGTGCTAGTGGCGGAGCGTAGAGATGACAGCGGAAGGCAGCTCAAGAAAGTATTAGAACGGTTCCGAGACCACGGCGTGAAACTTAGGTCCGACAAATGCAACTTCAGGCAACCTTCAGTCTCGTGCCTTGGGCATCGCATAGACCGGGAAGGATTGCATCCCAATGAGAAGAACGTAAAGGCTATCATGCAAGCGCCACGACCACGTAATGTCACAGAGTTGCGCTCGTTCTTGGGCATGATCACGTAGTACGCACGATTTTTGCTAAATATGTGCTCGCTTCTATCTACATTGTACCGACCAGTGGAAAAGAAAGCACGCTGGGAGCACCGTCATCAGGGAACATTTGAAAAAGCAAAGGAGAGCCTGAAAACGCGCAACTGTTGATTCATTTTGACCCCAACAAAGAGCTTAAGAATGCGACGCGTCTCTCTTGGCGTGGGAGCCGTGCTGTTTCATTCGGAAAGAAAAGATCATAGGCCGATTGGATTCCGCTCCAGAACGCTAACAAAGGCGGAACTTGAGCGGGAGACGTTGGCACTGATTTTTTGGCGTGTCTCGCTTCCGGGATTATCTTTAAGGCCGGTCGTTTATCCTGCCTGGTCACCGACCATCAACCCCTGCTCGGCCTACTGAGACCTGATCGCCAGACACCGACTATGGCGGCCGCTCGCATTCAACGGTGGGCACTGTTCTCCCAGCAAGCTACAATACGTGCCCGGGAAGCAACTGCTGACAGCAGATTCCCTCAGCAGACTACCGGCAGAAGCGGCAGGACGAGCGTCGGATGGCGGGAGTACGTCTTGTCGCTGGAGGCCCTGGACGAAGGTATTATAACCACTCACGAATTACACAAGCTAACGGCTAAGGATCAAAAAGAAAAAAGCGGCAAAAGGCCGAGACAGGAAGAGAAAACATATGAATAAAAAGAAAAGAAAGTAAACAGAATGAAACAAAAAGGGATGGACGACTTCTGCACAGTACGAAGTGCCCGTAGTTCTGGGCCGCGGGAAAGCCCGGGCCACAGAAGGGAAAAAAACCTAGACACCGGAGCTGGAGCCCTTTCACTTGTGGTTGGATGATTCGGAAATTGTCCGAATAGTTCTTGCCTGGCGTGTCTGTTGTTGAACGCCGGTGGGAGCACTTCTTCTCCGCCGTTAATAGACACACGTGAAGGAAGTCCGCATACTGCTCGATGTTGACTGCGTCTGTGCGGTGCGGTTCCCTGGTCCACATCGTTCATGATGTGGAGTAGCTGAAGAAAGGCACGGCCCGACCGTCTTTTCGACATGAAAAGGTCTCTTGCCTGTGTGCCACACAGGTAGGGGACCTGATCCCCGCCTTTTTCGGCCAAAGGCCCCGTGCGGCAACGCGGCAGCGAGACCACGTGTTCGTGTCATGTTTTTGTAACGTTTGGTAAGGCATCACTTGTACGCCCCACCATCTGTAGTAGCACTGCCCTGTTAAAAGTGGATTTTAGTATGTTTTGTCTGTCGTTGCTTGTTAAAGCGTCGAAAGGGCGTATTTTTGCGACGAGGTCGCGTGTTAGAGCGCAGTCTTTATAATAGTGGTCAATATTGTCGCATGTCTGTCTGCACGGGCACAGCGGCTCTTGTAACAGGCCGAATCGATGGAAGTACGAAGGGAACCTTCCGTGCCCCGTCAGCAGCGTAATGATTTTATTCGGCGGGAAAAAGTGCGGGATGTTGCGCACGTCCGGCGTCCATTTCAACAGTTCCGTATCTCTGTTGTTTACTCGCCACTCCCTCGCCCACTTATTCTTGAGTTCATCGTTAAGAGTGTTTTTAACAGCGCGTCTCGTGAATGGCGCCGTCCGGGGCTGTCCTATTAGCCCGGCTCGTGCGGCCAGGAAAATCTCTCGTTGCCGAATATTCCACTGTGCCCCGGGACGTGATAAATCGTTACGACTCGTGTACGGACCGCCTGACAGATCGTGGATCTTATACGATCTATTCTCGGGTCCGCGCAGTCCGGGTTCTTCAGGGCCTGGAGTAGGGACAGGCAGTCCGTGTATAGGTGGGGTGTGGAGCATTGCCTCGCTAAATGACCTCGACGCAGTATGCGCTCGTCGCGCCCCGCTCTTTGAGCCAACCTTCCCGCGGCCTCAATATTTACGCCGCCAGCCAAGATGACGTAGGCGGCGCCGCACGAGAGCGACGTGTGTGAACCGTCCGTATAGGCATGTCTACCCTGGCTCGTTGCCATTTGCTTAGCCTCAGGCGCTGACAATCGATCAATTCATATGGCATCGAAGTCTTTAGCAGGGTCGGCAGACCACTTATTTATCGGTTGGAGCGGGTCCACCGTCGCGCCCATACATTGAATTGGTCTTTTTAGCTGGAAGAGCTCAACCTCTTTGTTCAGGCGTTCTAGCTCCAACTCGGTCGGTGGCGCCTGCGCGAGGACCTGCAGTGGCCGTTGTTCGGCCCGCAGCGTCTCCGCAAACTTGAGGCCTCTTCACTTGTCGCGGATGGTGGGGTTTTCTCCATGCCGCCCACCCCATGCGAGAAGAGCACGCACACCGTTTTGTCCCGACTGAGTAACTTTTGCGCCCCTCGTCCAGGCCTCCACTCGTCGCAGGACCTCGGCGCCCGTCTCCTGCAGTGCCTTGCTGTTTTTTCCGGGGATGATGATGACCGTGTCATCCGCATACGCCGCCCGTACGGTGACGCCGTCGGGCATTGGACAGTATAACAGCGTTCCACAACAGGGGTGAGATGGGAGACCCCTGTGGGCTGGCTTCCCAGTGTGGGTTGCTTGCGCCTCGGCCTGTCCCGCCTTCGACCGGAAAACAACGGTCCGACAGAAACGTTCGGAGTAGGTGGTACAAGTTGTGTGGGAGGCCGCGTTCTCGAAAGAACTGCAGGACGAGGGGATGCCAGTCAAACGCGCCCCTGAAATTCCAACGACACCAGTACGGCTGGGGTCTTGTCGTTTTTCAGATGAAGGAGGCGTTTGTATAGATTGCACAGCGCCAAGACTGTACTCCGACCGTGCGTGAACTACTGGTGTCGGTGCAGGTGACCGTTTCTCTCCATGAAATGGTAGAGCCCGCCATTCACAAGGCGCTCCAGTCAGTGTCTTGCCTACTACTGAATTCACGCAAATGGGCTGGTATGATGTGACCAGCTCTGGCGATCGGCCTGGTTTTTTTATAAAAATTATGTGGCCTCTCCTCCAGCACCGAGTGAAATGGCCCAGACTGAGCGCCGAGTTAAATAACCAGAGTAAAAACGGTGCGTGAACTCTGGCTATTCCCTTCAGGACAAGTGGTGTTATTTCGTCAGGGCCCGGTGCCGAACGCTCTCTCATTTAATTACCGATTCGAGTTCGAGCGCGGTGAATCGTGCGTCGGTGACGTTCGTTCGGTAGCTCGGGCGCTTTCCCGCACCGACCTGTGGGCCTCCTCGTCCGTGGCAGGATCATCTACCGCCACCTGCGTTCGTAGAAGTAGAGCCGCCGGCTCCAAATGTGTCGCTGTGCGGGACCCGTCAGCGCATACCAGGGGCGGGAGAACCAGTTCAGTGCGCGTCCCTGTCTTCTTACCTCCCCCGTTATCTGTCCCGCTTCACGCAGGTCGTGCTTCGGCAGGTTGCCCTTCCCTCCCCTGGACATCCCGTACTCCCTCCGCCATCGCCTCTCCTTCGGGCTCCTGCCTTCTGTTACTGGCAGGAGCCGTAGTTGTGCGCGCCTTGAGGGGCGCCACCCTCTCCACCAACAAAGGGCAACCCGGGAAGCCCGCCGGATGGCCTTCGGCCCCATGGGTACCGTGCACGTTTCCGCAATGTGGTTTTCGCTACACTTCATACACACGCATTTAGCCCATGGGGTCCGTTTTGTGCGGGCACGTGGTCCTGCCGTGCCCGTACGTCGCGCAGAACGTGCACGTGGGCACGTGCAGGTCCTGCGACACGTTCGCCCGAGCGTCAGTCGCGGCCGCGTCATTAGTTTTTTGAAGCTCTCGGGATCCACGTCGGCAATGAATGCCGATGTTCCCGAGCGCTCCCTGAATGTAACCCGCACTTTACAATTTTCTTCGTCTAACGCGAGCCCTGCATTTCTCTCATTCAGTAACGCAAAAAACCTGTCCGAGTCTACGTCGGGGTCCACCCCCCGAGAACCGAACGTGTGGGTTTCGCTTCCCCGGGACGCGTACGATGATCATTTGACGCGTCACCGCATTTTCTTGTATTGCTGTCTCCATGTTGTGTATAGACTATTCGTTCAAGCCGTACCTTGTATGAGACGCAGAGTGACGTCGGTTATGGCCTTGGACGCCGGGTCAATGTTCGTCTTCAGCAACCTGAGGACGTCGCGCGCAGGGGCCGCAGTCTGGTTCGAAGGCGTGAGGAACGCGACGTGCTGCTGTTCCTCCCGCACCGCTGGGATCGCCAGGTCCGCCGACTCCCGCACCAATCCAAACTTCATTCCCACTTCCTTGAAAGTAAATCCAAAAATAAATGCGTGGGAGAAAACCTGTCCCTGCTGGAGCATACCAGGTTTAAAGCCGATCAAAATGAAACGAAAAGGGGTTTTTAAGTAATACCCAAAGCGTTAAATTTTCGTTGTAAAAGCCCAATTGGTAAAATAAATATGTGGGCAAACGGCAACGCAGTGGTCTCCCAAGGGCTCAGGGAGCACAGAAACGGGCTTTTAATCATTGAATCATGCCACGGTGAGGGGCAGGGCCGGGCCCTGTGTGATTTGCTGACGTGGAAATGATATGAGTGAATGAGTACGAGAATCAGCAGGCAGTTAATGAGAGAAAAAAACACAGAACAGATAAAACAAAAGAAAACAGTACATGTCCCAGAACAAAAGCAAAGGCGAGGCAGGAACAAAAAAAACACACAACGTTAGCGTGGTGTTAGGTGCTTCCGTGAAGGACGGCGGTGACCTCGGCCATGCCTTCGACTCCTGTCTCGCGCACGGTGTCGAGACACCGAGGCCGGCAAAGACGTGACGCCGCACCGCCGAAAAGACCAGAGATCGGGGTGATCCCGGGAACAGGCCCGTGACGTTGGAGGCACCGGGAACACCAGGCGAGGCACCGTGAATGCCCCAGAAAGTTCCTCGAGTTTCCGTCCAGCACGTACCGTTTCCGGCGGCCACCGAGAAACTGCGCCGGGTAGTCGGTCCAGGTCGAATAAAATTAAACACAAAAAAACAAGAGAATAGAAAGAAAAGACGAATTAACGGGATGAATAAGTTAAAGGGGGAGACAAAGCCACGCACGAGCAGTAGTGAACATCACCATCAGCGTCAAAGGAAGTCGCGGAACGTCGGAGGAAAGCACACACATTTATTTCACTGCACCGCACACGTGTGGTCACCGCGCCGGTGACTTTGAGCACTCCAGTCACCACACACGAGCTGTGGCCGCCGCACCGATCCGAGCCGCGGAAGGTGGGAGAACGTCGACTGTCGAAGCGCTTGGTGTACTCAGCGCCGCACAACCCCTGTGGCCGCCGGAGAGTTGATGCTGGGCACCGCAGCAATCCGCAGACAGCTTGTGGCCGTCGCAGTGGCGATGTAATCCCGTCCGGCGGGGATGCCCGCGGCGATCACGGTTGGGCAGGGACGAGCAGGCACAAAGCATGGCGTTACGGTTTTTCGTGCACGTCTGTGGGTGACGCGGGTGCCGATGTGTAGGAGCAGGAGCTCGCTGAGGTCATCAACCTCGCCAGTGAGTGGCCTACCTACGGAGCGGCTCCTCCCCCACATCGCACCATAAACGGCCCTGTGGTGTGTACTTTGCGAGCAGTCATGGGCACGTTACCAGTAAAAAGTAACAGTGTTACAGTTACAGTTACCGAAGCCAGAAAAGTAACTATGTTACAGTTACAGTTACTCACCTTCCAAAAGTAACTTGTTACAGTTACAGTTACTGCTAAAAAGTAACGTCGTTACTTTTCCGTTACTATACAAGATTAATATACCGCAAACGAAATTATGCAGTTCTTTCAACGGAAACGTATAAAGGCGTGCTGTTAGTCGAAGTTGCTCGTAGGAAAGCGCCAGATAAAGGAATGGAATGGGGCTCACTCAAAATCCCAACACCAGCAATCGTTGCGTACGCCTCATTTTCTGCAACAATTTTTTTAATGATTGTCGGGAATTTATTTACGAAAAAAAAATGGCAGATCCCACGTGCAGTGGGAATCAACGAAATGCGAAGCATGCATCAGAAACGTAACATGGAACTGCATTGTTGTCTCGCTGTACCGATTTTGGTGCATATGAAGTTAACGAAACGGCCACAAGAGCACCAAGACCGTGGTATGTAAACCATGCCGCTTATGACTCGCATGTTATGATTGTAATGCTATATGGCCTGTCATTTACGTTTGTCATGCAGTCGTGCAACGTGCCATAGCAATTTTGGTGTACATCGCATTAATGAAACGCGTGGCATGTAAATCATGCCGCTCATAACATGCATGTCACGATTTTCATGTTCTTAGGACGTGTCACCCATGGTAGTTATACATTGTTGTCTCGCCATATCAATTTTGGTATATATCAAGTTAACGAAGCGGCCGCAGAGCACCAAGACCGTGGCACGTAAATCATGCCGCTTATGAAATGCGTGTCATGATTTTTGTGTTACGACGTGTCATTTATATTCGTCATGCAGTTATGTTGTGCCATACCAATTTTGGCATACATCCCATTAACGAAAAGGCGAGGAGAGCACCAAGACCATGGCACGTATATCATGCCGCTCATAAAATGCACTTCACGATTTTCATGTTATGACCTGTCATTTATGTTCGTCATGCAGTCATGTTGTTGCATAACAATTTTCGTATACATCCCATTAAGAAAACGGCCAGGAGAGCACAAAGTTATAGGCGGCTAGATAGATGGATACGCTCAAAGTCGCCGAAGTTCGCCAAGAAATGCTTCGCATTTAATACGTTGGGACTGCCTGGTGCCAAGGACTGCTGCACGCTCGTAAATGGAATGGGAGCTCATCCTAAGACGCGAGAAAGAGGCCAGGCCCCTTCGAGCCATTGCTGCCGGCACTTTGGGAAGTGCTTTTTGGAAGTACCGCCGCTTTGAGAACTGAACGTGTGCTAGGCATTGAAAAGCGTCTATTTCTAGGTGGTTTCCGCGTGGTTGGTCATGAAGAAACGGATGGCCACGCAAAAAAAAAAATTAGGGATACTGCACCGGCCTCTGAACAACAGCGACTTTTGTCACCTAGGCCGACCATAATGAGGTGTTACGCACCTTTCTCTGCATGGGGGCGGGGATAAGAACCCTTCCCCGCCTTTTTTGTCGCCGACTGGCGGAGCTTTGCTTGCCTTCATAGGGAAAAAATTCTTCATTTCCGCCCTGGGAACGCACATCCAAAAAAAAAAAAGAAAGCGAAGAGATGTCCGAGTCCTGCACAGCATCGCGATACAAACGATACATCGTAACAACATTCCAAGTGTCAGATACAAATACATTTTGCAAATTTACCTAGATACAGAGGTACACATAGTCATAAATATTTAAGAGAAACATTGGGATAGTCTTGTATCGCGATACTGCCGAGCCCTGCTTTTAAGAAGTGTTGCTGCTGGATATTTTTTAAAGGAAGTAACTGTAACGGTATTTACAGTTACAGTTACCGGTTAAAAAGTAACAGTGTTACAGTTACAAGTTCTTCTAAATTAAAAGTAACTAGTTACAGTTATAAGTTACTGAAAAAAGCAACTAGTTACCGGTAACGCGTTACTAGTAACTAGTTACTGCCCAAGACTGTTTGCGAGTGTCCCGTGAGTGTCAATTGTCACTCGGAATCAGAGACCTCACCGGAGCTGCCCCCAGCTGACTTCATTCCCACTTCTATGAAAAGAAAGCCAAAAATAAATGTGTGGGAAAAACCTGTTCCTGCATAAAGCATACCAGGTTTAAAGCCAATTGAACATAAAAGAATAGGGGTATTTAATTACTACCCAAAGCGCACATTTTTGTAGGAAAAAAGCCAATTTGAAAAATAAGTGTAGTGGACAACGGTAACGCGGCGGTCTCCTAAGGGCTCAGCGAGCACAAAAAACTCCTCGCGGAGCTTTCTTTTATTTTTCTGAATGATGACCAGGACGCAGACGGCATTTTGCGTGCCGTAGAAGTAAAGAAAAGAAAGAAGAATAGAAAATGAGACACAGAGGCAGGAAGAATAACGGAAAGAGAGAGAAAAAGAAACAGTGTCAAAGGGCCGAAACAAGAAGGGAAAACGTACGAAGAGGAGAAAGGAAGAGCACAGTACAAAGTGCCCGTACTTCCGGGCCACGGGAACGTCTGGGCCGCAGGAGGAAAGAGGAAAAACCAAACACACTTGCAGGGGCTCTGTGACTTGTGGGTGGGCTCGATGCATCAAGTGTCCGATCACCGATCAGTCCTGGAGGTGGCCTGGCGTGGCCTGGCGTGTCCGTTGTGGTGCGCCGATGGGAGCACGTGTTCTCGGCCATTGATGGACACACACAACCTATGTGCGCACGCTGGTCGGCGTGGACCGCTCGACGCAGACTGCACGGTGCGGTTGCCTGGTTCGCAGGATCGGTGGGGGCGTTGAGCAGCTGAAACGAGGTACGACCCGACCGTCCTCTCCGCTGGGCAAGGTCTCTTGCCTGTGCCTCACGGGTGGGGAACCTTATCCCCGCCTTTTTCGGCCAAAGGGCCCGTGAGGCAACGAGGCAGCAAGACCGCGTGTTGGTGTCATTTTCGTATGACGTTTGGCATGGCATCGCTTTTAGACCTATTCCACCGGGCCTACGTCACGAAGACGCGGTGGCACTGTCGTCGGGAGTTTTGGTTTCGCATGGTAGGCATCCGCCGGCGCGCCTACCGTAACAGCCGCTGCGTTTTCGCTGGTGCGGGCGCTTCTCACCGCCGTAAAATGAAAAGTGTTCACCGTTGACCTGCGCCGTGGGTTGGTTGTTCAGCAACGCACAAGATATGTGCGATAGGTTTTTATCGGTTTCCTGCTTATGTCTGTCGTAAAGAAAGAACCTGTAATGCCGGCTGTTTGGCGCATCGGTTATGCGCCAAACATTTTCGTCACGACTAAGCATATGTGTAATTATTTAGCGTTAGTGCGAATTTTTTCATTTGAGAGAAATAGCATTGTCATAAGTTTGTCAAGTGTAATGCTCGACACCAAGTTTCTTGGCATAAACAAAGTGCGGAGACAGAGCGATCACGCTTACCGCAAAGCGCGTACGACATTAGCTTAGCTCGATGTGTAGAAGTAATTGCGGTCGCCGTGTATTATTGAAGTGGGGAAGCTATACATGCGTCATACGAGTTTCATTCACTCAAATGAAACGAATATATAAGAGGTTAATTCACGTAGCCGTGAGCGAAAGGCCGATTACAGCGACGCTTTTGCAAATTGCTTGCGGTTGCGATAGCATACACACGAGAAGTGTCTTTGGCAATGCTGTAGTGATGATGCGCTTTAAATTTTTTTTTTCGATTGTCAGACTGCTCGAATGAACTCCACGCTTGAAATTTGCCGCGTCGTTACAGGACTTCACGCCTTCACGATCGGAACTGAGCGTATGGACATAGCCGCAAGCCGCGGTTATGCGCCTTGCTGGCGGTTATTTGAGAGCGTTGTCCTTGGCACGTTATTGCTTTGTGTGTGTGTGTGTGCGTTATCAAAGCCGCATTTACATAGGTTATAGCGTCACCAATATCGCATGCTTGAGTACCTATTCCGTTACATTTGTTTTTATGCAAGGATTTCGTGTAGGGATTAGAGGCTTTAGTACGAAACAGTATTTTAACTGAGGCATCTTCAAGTCGTATTTAAACAAGTCTCGCTGTTGCAAGTGGTTCATCCTTGCGCTAGTTAACGAATTAAAGCATACGCATGAAGCGATGCCGACATGATAGCTCGCGATCATTCCCATCATGTGGCAAGGTGCTTCTCCTTTCAATCAGTTTCTCACTTCTTGTCATAGCTGGGCGTCGGCACATTCTTTTCTACATTCATTGAACGCTTGCTACAGAGCTAACGCAACTTCATCTCACGCGGCTGCCCCTTGCAAACTGTTGTAAACACGCCGTCGGCGCTGCTCCGACGCCCCGTGCTCGGAGGCAGCTTTCGCACACGCTTCGCCGGCGGCGGTGGCGCGACCGTGCAGGGCCGCGGCAAGCGGTGGGCGGGGCCTCCGCGCCGGGACGTCGACACAAGCCCTGGTAATATCGCCGGTGCCTACCACTGTGTACCAACATGGAATAGGTCTATACGCCCCACTATTTGTGTCAACAAAGCGCGGTTCAAAGTAGATTTTAATATTTCTCGCCTGTCGTTACTAGTTAGTGGGTCAGAGGGGCGCATTCTTGCGACGAGGTCGCGTGTCAGAGCGCAGTGTCCAAAGTAATGGACAATGCTTTCAGACGCCTGTCCGCACGGGCACAGCGGCTCTCGCAACAGGCCGAATATGTGGAAGTACGACGGAAACCTGCCGTGCCCCGTCAGCAGCGTAATAAGTTTTTTATCGGGCGGGAAAAATTGCGGGATGTTACGCACGTCCGGCGTCCATTTGAAAAGCTCTGTGTCGCTGCTGTATTCGCGCCATTCTCTTGCCCACTTATTAACGAGTTCCTCGTTGACACTGCTTTTTATAGCACGTCTCGTGCACGGAGCCGTCCGGGGCCTTCCTGTTCGCCCGGCTCGTGCGGCCAGGAAGTCTGCAAGGTCATTACCAAAGACTCCGCTGTGCCCCGGTACGTGATAAATCATCACGACTTGTGTCCGAACCGCCCGACAGATCGTGTGTCTTATTTTGTCTATCCTGGGGTCCAGCGAGTCCGGATTTTTGAGGGCCTGGAGGAGGGACAGGAACAGGTCGACCTCCTTGTTCCGGCGCTCGAGCTCGAACTCGATCGGTGGCGCCTGCGCGAGGACCTGCAGTGCTGCTGTTCGTGTGGTTTTTGTAT
>CM023491.1:66355450-66387869 GCA_013339685.2 Hyalomma asiaticum
GCCCGAGCCCGTTTGAATTCACGCCAATAAAGATCTAAAAGCCGGCTCAATTGCGGTTCCAATGCGACCACGGCGTTCCCTGAACCTTGAAGGAACTCGCTACCGTGCGTGATCTGCGAAAGAAAGCCAAAATCTAACTTTTTTGCCGATCCCAGCAGGAGCCGAGGCAGCGGGCAGCCAGGCAGTTCCGCGCTCGCTCGCGGAACTGCCTGGCTGCTGCTCGGTTCGGCTCCTGCCTGATTTCTGCGAAAGGTGGGTCTTTTTGATTCGGCTCTCGAAATTCTAGCGGGGTCTTTCAAGGTGCAGGGAATTGATTAGACGCGCGGGATCGGGTCTAAAAGCGGATTATCAGTACTTTTCGGCATTGCGAGACAGGCGAGGGGCCTAACCCTAACGGGTATGTGCCAACCCGCCTATGGCTAAGCATAGGCCGCAAGGTGCATTGTCGTACGCGGCGGCCCGTGGCCCTCACCTGCCGGGGCGGGAGCCAGCGGACATGGTGATCCCGGCCGATCCCAGCCGACTTCATTCCCACTTCTATTAAAAGAAAGCCAAAGATAATTGTGTGGGAAAAACCTGTTCCTGCCTAAGCATACCAGGTTTAAAGCCAATTGAACATAAAAGAATAGGGGTATTTAATTACTACCCAAAGCACACAGTTTTGTAGGAAAAAAGCCAATTTGAAAAATAAGTGTAGTGGGCAACGGTAACGCGCCGGTCTCCTAAGGGCTCAGCGAGCACAGAAAACTCCTCACGGAGCTTTCTTTTACTTTCTGAATGATAACCAGGACGCAGACGGCATTTTGCGTGCCGTAGAAGTAAAGAAAGAAGAATAGAAAGTGAGACACAGAGGCAGGAAGAATAACGGAAGGAAAGAGAAAAAGAAACAGCGGCAAAGGGCCGAAACAAGAAGGGAAAACGTATGAAGAGGAGAAAGGAAGAGCACAGTACAAACTGCCCGTACTTCCGGGCCACGGGAAAGTCTGGGCCGCAGGAGGAAAGAGGAAAAACCAAACACACGTGCAGGGGCTCTGTGACTTGTGGATGGGCTCGATGCATCAAGTGTCCGATCAGTCCTGGTGGTGGCCTGGCGTGGCCTGGCGTGTCCGTTGTGGTGCGCCGGTGGGAGCACGTGTTCTCGGCCGTTGATGGACACACACAATCTATGTGCGCACGCTGGTCGGCGTGGACCGCTCGACGCAGACTGCACGGTGCGGTTGCCTGGTCCGCAGGATCGGTGGTGGCGTTGAGCAGCTGAAACGAGGTACGACCCGACCGTCCTCTCTGCAGGGCAAGGTCTCTTGCCTGTGCCTCACGGGTGGGGAACCTTATCCCCGCCTTTTGCGGCCAAGGGGCCCGTGAGGCAACGAGGCAGCAAGACCGCGTGTTGGTGTCATTTTCGTGTGACGTTTGGCATGGCATCGCCCGCACAAGACGGACCCCACAAAGTGCGTCTGCATGAACTGTGGCGAAAACCACATCGCGGAGTCTTGTGCGGTACGCATGGGGGACGCGGCCGTCTGCTGTGCCGAGTGCAGGAGGGCAGGTAGGCCTGCCGAAGGGCATCCGGCAGGCTTCCCGGGTTGTCCTTTGCTCCTGGAGAGGGTGGCGCGCCTCAAGGCACGCACTAACTACCCGGAGGTTGTGGAACGTCGTCATACACGGCCTGCTGTCCCTTCCGATGCCCGAGGGCGTCACTGTACAGGCCTATCTCATCGGGGCCCGGCGACGACCTTGACGGCATCCCCGCGAGTACCGCACGCACCTCCGCCTCGGTGAAGGGCACGTCCTCGTTACCCGGCATGTATGGCTCTTCGGCCAGACTACGCAAAGCCGCGTGCTAGGGCAGGTCCTCCTGCGCGTTGTCTACCGCGATTTGAGATCGCAAGAGGAGCGCGGCGGACTCTAAATGGGTGGATGTGAAGGTACCGTCAGGCCGCTCCAGGGGCGGCAAGAGTCGGGGCGGGCGCGTTCTCCCAAACGCCTCCCGAAACGTCTTCGAAGACACGTTGCCCCTGGAGCAGGCCGAGTGACACTCGCTCTCGTAGCAGCCGCGCGCCTCGCGGATGCGCCGGCGGAACCTCGCCAGAGCGGCGCTGTATTCTTGCCTCCATATAGAGTGCATTGACTCGTCGCTCGCGCGCTGTAATCGTCTACGCATGGTGTTGACTCTCCTCCTTTCGTCTACCAGCTCCAGCGACCACCACGAGTGGCCCGCTCGCCCGGGTCTGACGGGCCGCCTGTAACGGTCAAGGTATCGGTTGAGCACCCTATAAAACGCGCTCATGACCGACTCGAGGGCCTCCGGTGTGCCGGGCCGCGAACCAACCACCCTGTCGAACCACGTCTCCTGCGACAGTGCCAGAAGAATCTCCGCCTGCGCGTAACGCGTGAGCTTCTCGCGCGGGGGCGGCTCGCGACCGCCAATCAGCACTGTCACGTACTTGTGCTCGGAAAACGTGACGTCCTCCCGGACCTCCCATGCACACACCGCCGCCACCACCGCCGGCGTCGCCAGAGTGATGTCTATCCAGCTGGCGGCATAGGCGGTCTCGTACGTAGGCGGCGACAGCGTGTCGTTTATGACAGCGAGACCGGCGGTCGCGGCGAGCTCCATAACGCAGGCGCCTAGCTCGTCCCCAGCCCTCGGGCCCCATGCTCTGTGTTTGGCGTTAAGTCCCCCGCCACCACAACGTTCGCCGAAGAGGAGCGCGCCACCATCTCCTCGACAAGCCCGAGAGGTGTGCTGCATGGGCTTGTGTGGCGGGGCGTAGGCGGATACTAATGCGAAGTCATACTGCCTCGCCTGGCAGAAAATTCCCACCACCCATTTCGTGACCATCAGCGGACAAATGTCGTAAGAGGGCCTCCGTAGGATGAAAGCGGCCGCGGGGTCGACCTCGCACGCGACACACAAGAAGCCCTCCGGCAGCTTGGGCATCCTGCCCCTGGAACGGTACGGATCGCACGCCGCCGTCATGGAGATGTTATTCGATATCATATAGTCGCACAAGTTGCCCATCGACAACCTGGCGTGGTCCAGATTCACCTGAACAAACGAGAAGCACGGCTGCCTCCCTCGTGCTCCCCCAACGGTGCCGCCCTCGCCGCTAGGTCTCGCCATAGTTTGTCTTAGTCCTCATCCGCGCGACCTTGTCCCGCAGTAGAGGACATCCCTCCGAGCCCGCCGCGTGGCCGGCCGCCTCCAGCCGGCCGCGCCACCTGCGCGCACCGCACAGTTCGTTCCGACGTGGCCCTCCGCACCGCAGCGTGTGCAAACGGCGCGAGACTGTTCGGCTGCGTCCGGGCACGTGCTCCTTCCGTGCCCGTAGGAGGCGCAAAACGTGCACAGCGGCACGTGCAGGTCTTCTGCAACCCTGACGACGGTCCAGCCCAAGGTTACCCTCGGGCAGGCCATGATGCGGCGAAACGCGGCCGGGTCCACTTCGGCCACGTGACTCCTAGTACACGTCTCGAGGTTAAGGTTGAGCGTCCCCGCCGCTCAACTATTCGCCTCAATAGCCCGCTGCATGTTGGTGATAGACTGTGGTGTATTGGAGAAAACTGTAACGCCGTACCTTGTACTGCGCAAGGTGACGTCTCGTATCTCCTCTGCCACCGGGTCGATGTTTGTCTTGAGCAGACGCATGATGTCCCGCGCCGGCGACTCGGTCCGCCCGGTAGGCGTCAGGAACGCCACGTGATCGTGTGTTTCCGGAGGCACCGAGCCACGCTGTCCGGTAGCACCCGCAGGTCCATTCGGCCCCGAGCCCGGGGGACCGGCCTGCAACCCCGAGCTCAAGACCGCGGCGTAAGTGGGGCCTCGGGCCGCTGCAGGGTCCGCGGCCACGGACGAACCGGCCGCCGCCCCGGAGCCGGGCCCGCCTAGAACCAAGAGCCCGACCCCAACGGCCGCCGCCCCGCCACCGACGACGTCTCCAACCAGGGGCTGCTCCACAGCCAGGGCCCGCCTCTGTAAACCGGCAATCCCCCGGCGTGCCTCCAAGAGCTGCCCGTGCAGGATGTCCGTCGCGCCCCGTGCCGCGGACACGTCGGCACGCATGTTTGAGCAGAGGGTCACCAGCTCGAGGACCCGGGAGATGATGATGTTCCTGGCCGAGACCGGAATCCGGTTGGACGAGTCTGCACAGAATCGGGAGATCTCGTCCGCGATCTCCTGGGCCCGAGTCTGCACCCGAAGCCCCGGGTCCGCCCCGGCACCGGTCCCGACCGCGGTGACCGCAGACACAGATAGATGACCCAGCGTCGTCCTCGATGTCGCCGCCGGTAGCGGGCTGCTCGCTCGACGGGCAGGTTTGTGCCTGGCTCGTAGAGGGGCCCGCCATGGCCGCATCGCCGGCTATTCCCCGCTCACTTAAATCTTGTACGTTTGACAATATATTGTCGCCCTCGGGCGAAAATGCCGGGTGAGGCTCTTCCAGAGAGCCTCCCGCCGCAGGGGACCGCGCCCCTTCGGGCCTAGTTGCAGCCATGGCAGGGCCGCCCCGCACCCGCCGTAGGCCCCGGCCGGGCCAGAGACAAGAGGCTCGAAAATATATTATCTGGCCTTTCCTCCCGCAAACCTCCGCGACCGGGAGGGTCCAGGGGTGTTTATGAAGCCCCCTCAACAAAAGGATCAGAGCAAGAAAGCAGAAAACTGACCTTTCTGGTGGAATTTGCCCGGAGCCGAAGCAAGCTAGCAGCCAGGCAGTTCCGCGAGACGGTCCGAGTAGGACATGTCGGTGTAGACGTGCATCCCCGGTGCACTGGCCATCCTTCGTGCACCGTCCCGGGTGAGCCTGCGGGACTGGTAGGACATTCTGGCCGCCGGGTGTTTTTGCCAGACGTCTACGGGAGGCAAGACCTCGTCCAGGCGGAACGAAACTTCTCCGTACGAAATCTGCCTGCGTCTGACCACGAGGTCATATTCCACGTTGGCCCGTTCCAGCTCCAACGCAATGGGAGGCGCGTTAAATAGAGCCTGCAGGGCCGTGATGCGGGTGGTGCGGTAGGCCCCCAGAAGTCCTAGCAAAGCGGCCCTCTGGATCGACACGACACGCGACAAGAGGCGGCAGTCCGGGCGTGTTTGGTCCCACCAGACCGGCGACGTGTTACCGTGTTTTCCTGTATCGCCTGTTGAATATTTTTTATCGACTGTTCATGGTTCGAGAAGACGGTCAGGCCGTACCTCGTATGACGCAGGGTGACGTCCGTGATGCCCTTGGACGCGGGGTCGATGTTCGTTTTCCGGAGCCTCAGGACGTCGCGCGCCGGGGCCGCAGTCTGGCTCGTCGGCGTAAGGAACGCGACGTGCTGGTGCTGCTCCTGCCACACCTCCGGGATCACCTCGCCCGCCGGCTCCCGTCCCGGCAGGCGAGGACCGCGGGCCGCCGCACCGGGGCCGGCCAGGACCGCCGCGTATGACAATGCGCCCTGCGCCGCCGCGGGAACGAGACCGGGCGCATCGGCGCGCCGCGTCGAGAGGTCCGCAGCGACAGCTCCCGGGAGGCCAGACTCGGCCTCGTGGACCCTGCGCTGAAGCACCGCCACCTCCCTCCCTCCGGGTCTCGACCAGCTGGCCCTGCAGCGCCAGCGCCGCTCCCCTTTCCGACGCCGCATCCTCGCGCAGGTCGCTGCAGAACGCCGCCAACTCGAAGACCCGGGACATAATGAAGTTCCTGGCAGGCACCGGCACCTTGTTCGAAGACTCGGAGAGAAAACGAGACAGCTCGTTCTCTATCTCCCTGACCCGCTCCCGGATCCGTCCGCCGAGGTTCCCCGGGAGCCCCGCAGCCACCGCAGTCGCCTCCGACGCCGATGATCCCGCGCCGTCGTCCCTGTCTTGGCCCGCGCCACCGCGATCAGGCAGCTCCACAACAGCGGACGGGGCCAGGCTCCCGGTGTCCTCCCGGACCCCTCCGAGAAGATCATCGCCATCCTGGGAAAAAACTGACCCCTCCGCACTCGCGGGTGCCGTCTCCGCGGGAGACGACGACCCGGAAGGGGACAGCTCGTGAACGTTACGTCTGGGAGGCATCCCGGTATGTTGCGGTGCCCGGCACACACCCGAAACAGGTGTAGCGGGGCACACGCTCACCGACCGCCCTCACCGGCCCGGCCGCCCGAGCCCGTTGGAAATTCTGCCGATGATTCTCCGAAATCGGGCCAAATTGCGGTCCCACCGCGACCTCGGGGTTCTCTGACCCTTAAGCGAGCTCGCTACCGTGCGAGATTAGAAAGCTCGCTACCGTGCGAGATTAGATTATTGCCAAAAAAGCTGACCTTTTAGCGATCCTTGCAGGAGCCGAGGCACCGGGCAGCCAGGCACTTGCGCTCGGGCAAGTGCCTCGCGACGTCCGGGTCTACCCCCGAAAACTTAAACGTGAGTTCTCCTCCTCTCGGGTACGCGCATTGAGACCGCGGCCCGCGTGACGCTGTTGGCCTCGATAGCCCTCTGCATGTTCGCGAGCGATTGTCTTGTGCGAGAGAAGACAGTGACGCCACACCTTGTGCTGCGCAGAGTGACGTCCCGCATTTCTTCCGCCGCCGGGTCGATGTTGGACTTTAGCAGGCGTATGACGTCCCGCGCCGGCGATTCGGTCCGTCCAGTGGGCGTCAGAAATGCCACGTGTTCGTGCATTTATGCCGGCATCGAGACATGCCGTCCGGCAGCCCCTGCGGGACCAGTCGGCCCCGAGCCCAGGGGACCGGCCTGCGCCCCCTAGCTCACGACTGCAGCGTGAGTCCTCGGGCCGCTCCAAAATCCGCGGCCGCGGTCGAACCGGCCACCGCACCGGAACCGGGTACGCCCCGAACCGCTGGCCCAACCATGACGGCCGCTGCCCCGCCACCGACGACGTCTCCGACCAGGGGCCTCTCCGCGGCCAGGGACCGCCTCTGCACTCTGGCGATCTACCGGCGCGCCTCGATGAGCTGCTCCTGCAGTGCGTTCGCCGCGCCCCGTTCCGTGGCCGCGTCAGCGCACAGGTCCGACCACTGACCCGCCAGCTCAGAGAACCGGGTGATGATGAAATTTCTCGCCGAGACGGTGATTCGTTTGGACGAGTCGGCGCACAACCTCGAGAGCTCGCCCTCGATCTCCCGGGGGCGCGCATGCGTCCGCGCTCCCAGGTCCGCCCAGGCGCCGGCCCCGACCGCGGTAACAGCAGATACCGACGACGCCGATGACACTCTCCAGAGCCTCCGGTGTGCCGGGCTGCGACCGAACCACTCTGGCGAACCACGGCTCCTGTGACAATGCTTGCAAAAGCTCCATCTGCACGTACCGCGTGAGCCTCTTGCGCGGGGCGGCTTCTCGATTTCCGATCTTCACTGTTATGAACCTGTGCTCGGAAATGGTCACGTCCTCCTGGACCTCCCACGCACACCCCACTGCCACCACCGCCGGCATAGCCAAAGCCACATCGATCCAGCTGGCGGCGTAAGCGGTCTCGTAGGTGGGCGGTGACAGCGGATCATATAGGACGGCGAGACCGGTTGTCGCGACCAGCTCCATAACCCGGGCGCCTCGCCCATAGCCACCCCTCGGGCCCCAGGCTCGGTCGGTGCTTGGCGTTGAAGTCGCCCGCCACAGCGATGTTCGGAGAGGAGGAACGAGCCACAATTTCCTCGATTAGCCCGAGATTAGCCCATGGGCTTGTGCGGCGGGACGTAGGCTGACACTAGCACAAAATCGTGTTCTGCGGGCAACCAGCGTGCCAGGGTCTAGCCAGTCTGGAGAGCAGCCGGAGCAAGTCTGCGCTGTTCCTGCTGTGACCGAGCCGTTCCTGGTCGGGTGCGAGGTGTCCGGGCGAGCCAAGGGACGGGTCCGGCACAACAGGCTGGCTGCTGAAAGCGTGAAGCTGTCGTGCTGCTGTGCGAGCTAGTACATCGTCTGCTCGTGCACTCACCGACTTGTGCGAGTGGGTCGTGCACACGACCCTGCAACCCTTTGAAGCAGCACGACGACAACGTCGACAACGTTACTGTGAGTGACCGCCCACCTCCAACGACCTTTATACACTTGCCGCACCACTGGGGACGTTGGTCTAGGACGTTATATTGTTAGTTTAACAGCTGTTCGGCATAGCGTCGAACAGCTGTAATTTTATGTGTGTTGTTCGCGTTCCTGTTATAAATGTCTGTCCTCTCCATAACTTTGGTTCCCGTATCCTGAGTCCTGGGCCCATGACCACCACAACTGGCGAGCCTACTGTCAGGATGGCTTATTAGCATCACAAGCTTTCACTCAGATACGGGGCCAGGCCATGGACAAGGAGCTTTTTCGTGATAGGCCGAGAACTAGGCCTCGAGAAGGCCGAACTTGGAAAACGGGCGGAGAGGGAATGCGCCCTAGCTCGCGATGAACGCGCAAGGGAACGCGACGCGGTGAAGGAGAGTGCTGAGCGAGAGCTGAAAATTCTGGAGCTGAAGTTGCGGCTTCAGGAAAATGCGGAAATAAAACAGTCTGCTGAGGGTTATGACGCAGGTGGATATGCCATAGGCAATACACGCGCGTCGGACGTATGTAGCCCCGACAAACTAATGTCGCCCTTCAATGAAGCACGGGACGACCTCGACGCGCACCTACATCACTTTGAACGGGTTACGACGCGTCAATGGTGGCCCCGTGAGAAGTAAGCTCTTTCACTGTTGTATGATACAACACGACTGGAGAGGCGCTGACCGTGATAGGCCGGCTGGACCCTACAGCTGCGTTGAATTATGAGCAGCTGAGAGCGGCGCTACTGCAGCGGTTCCGGTACACTGCAGATACACTCCGGTACACTGCACCGGGAGAAATTCCGCAAGGCAAAACCAGAAGACAACGAGTCTGGCCTGCAGTATGCTGCAAGGCTCTCTGGATATTTTGACCGTTGGGTCGAAATGAGCCAAACAGAGACAAGGTATGCTGGCTTGAGAGAACTAATCTTATGTGAACAGTTATTGAAAGGTTCCCAAGCACTGAGGATATTTCTCAAGGAAAAAAGATGCAAGACCCTTCGTTTACTGTCTAAGACCGCGAACAACTTCATGGAAGCGCAAGCGCTCTCAAACAAAGAACGTGTTCAGAAGAAAACTGCGCCGATAGAGCCGTCGAAGAAGTCGGAACCTGCGAGAAAGATAGAGAGAACTTCGATAGAGCCGTCGAAGAAGTCGGAACCTGCGAGAAAGATAGAGAGAACTTCAACTCGTTGTTTCCTGTACGAGAAGACGGGTCATCGGGAGGCTGACTGCTGGTCAGGCACTAAAGGAACTTCTCCCGTCCGGTGTGGAAAATGCAACAGGAACGGCCACAGCAGTGATCAGTGTCCCAGAAAGTTTGATAAGGGTCAGGCCTCGTGGGTTAACTCTGTCGGGCAAGCATGGAAACTCGACTGCCGAGCAGCATAACAGCGGATAGGTCATTCTGCAAGATGGCGAGACAATATGCATCGTCAATGCGACATTTTGTCGAGCCGCTACGACTGTCGGAGGGATGGATGTGCCATTTGTCAAGGGACGTCCTTCGAGACACCGGCTGTAGCACTGCTGTCGTGCGGAAAGCCTTGGTTCTTAAGAACTTCACTGAAACATCAAGCCCGGTGTACATCAAGCCCACTGTACTGGATCGCACAGTGAGGTATCCTCCAAAGCCAAGGTATTTTTGCAGAGCCAATTTTTCGTGGGAGAACAACGTATACGTCAACGAGGCAACGTATACTAACCCCGATACTGCTTCGGCCAGGTGGGAAGCGGCCCTCCGCAGCTCTCTGGCTTACCAGCTCTGGGCCGTCCAGCAGGCCCGCGGAGCGGCCGGCAGGCTTGGCCTGACGGTCCCGACGTGGGAGTCGCCCGCTGCGCGCTGACACGCGCCTTGCAGGACCACAATAAAGTTTTCCAACCAACCAAGTAGTACTCGCGAAGTGCATGGAAGACCCACTGTTCGATGTGATTCTGGGAAACATCAAAGGTGCGGGGCTACCTTAACGCGACGCCACTCCGTGAATCCGAGATGCAACTTGGATGCGGCGGTCACATCGCGACCAGGCAGAAATGGCACAACGACTGCGCGAAAGGGAAGCTTGACAACGGTGCGCAAATAGTTCCCCGTGATTTCACCACGTGCGAACGGATTCCCCAAGGGGAAAGACGTACAGCCGCTGTCAGAGAGCGACGTATTAGAAGCGAGGCTGAAACCAAAGAAGCCACTTGTTGTAGGAGCAGGACGAACTAACGCGGGTGAAGACGCACCCTTATCCATGATGTCTCATCCGGCTTGGTGCGCGGAAATTGAGACGCTACAGCAATATGAGCTGAAAGACGAAACGCCGCGAAACTGTTTCTACGCGATTGGCAAGCGGATTGTCTCCAACAATAGTGAAACTGTGTTCTACCTTCGCGACAGGACTCTCTTCCGCAGGCACAAGCTGTCTTGTGGGAAGGAATTGCGACAACTAGTGGTGCCCCGTCAACTGCGGGAGACTGCGCTGAAACTAGCCCACGAACGCATTCTAGCTGGCCCTCGGGGCATGAGAAAAACAGTAAGAAGACACTGAGGACTTTTCCGATCCGACACAAAGAGGTTCGTGAGGGCTTGGTAAGTATGCCAACGCAAGGACCTCGTCATCTCGTGGGATGCGCTTCATTGGGCACTCTGCCTATTGTCGACACACCGTTCAAGAGAGCCTGCACAGACATCGCCGAACCTACGTCCCTAACCTCTGGAGAAGGCAGTGGGGCTGACTACGTACATTGTCAACTGACAAAAAGGCCATGTAATGAGTTAAAGAAACGTGAAGACCATAAGCCAACGAGAAAGAAGATAAGAAAACAAAGTGGAAATATGTGGCGCGTAGTCTCCGCGCTGACTATGTGTTGTGGTGTTTGAGTGAACTGTTTTTGTTTGTTTGTTTTTCGTTGTGCACACAGACTTTATTCACGCCGTGTAATCGCGTTGCAAAAACCTAGTGAAACCAACTGGCCAGAGCTCCCAACGAGAAACCGCTTTGAAGTACTTGGTAGCCGAGAAACAAAAAAACGTGGCTGCAGTCACAGCCGTGGCCCAGACAACGCCCAAGGACCGCTGCTAGCCACCAAGATGGAAGAGAGCAGCGACAACACCACAATTCGAGAAGCAACGAAAACAATGAAGAAAAGGACCACTCTTGGAACAAAGAAAACATTGGTCCCCGAGAGGAGCAAACCTACGTGGGTGAGTGGTTCACACCTTTCACCAGCTGCCAAATCTTCTTTACAATCAAGCCACACTGCTAACCCTCACCATTCCTACGCTCAAACACTGCGATCTATTCAGGCATCGCAGGCTCAGGGAAACATGAGACAGTTTCCACTAAGCACGCAAGCGAACGAGGGAGACACAGGCACGCAGCATAACAATGTGACGGAAATCGCAGAGGTTTTACGCAGACTAGACCAAATCACTGTCGCAGTTACTAATATGCAGGGAAATATTCTGAATCTGCAAACAGAAATGCAGAAACGAGATACCACAATAGAAAAATTAGAGTAGCAAAATGCGCTGCTCACAGAAAGGCAAGAACAAAGAGAGAGGACAATTAACCGCATTGAGACAATTCCCAACATGATGAGAAAGCGTACTCATAATCTATCCTCTCGTTCGCAGGATGAAACACCTAACAAGGTAGTAGTTCCGGAATCGGACAACAATATTCCCCCCAAGGAAAATGGCAACCAACATGAACAGCAGCATAACCAATCAAAGAACCTCGCCAGCAAAAAATGAATTAATAATCTGGCAATGGGACTGCAGAGGTCTCAAAAAGAAAAAGGCGCTGCTATTGCAGCATATCAGACAGGTATCTAAACCCCCTGATATAATCGTGGTGCACGAGTCAAACGGGATCATCGCTCTGCCAGGTTACCAGGCATTCGGTCAACCCAGTATTAAAAGGAAACATCGGAAGGGTGCACGTGAGACTACCACACAGGGCATGATCGCAACTGACGTTAGGAGTGGCTTAGTGGCAGTGCGGCTCGATATTGCAGGAGGCAATACACAGGAGCAGGAGTACGTCACGGTAAAGTGCAGAATTACCAAGAGCGCGCTATAAATAGTTTTCACGAACGCTTGCTGGCTTCCTAATAAACCAAATAATAACATTCAGTGGCTCGAAAAACATTGTTACGGAAAGTTGTGAAGGAATGCTTTTTATTAGAGCAGACGGATGATGGTGATCTCGCTGTCCGGACTCTCAACACTTCTCGCTGCCATTACTCGTACGTTCCCCGACGCGGCAGACTTTAAGAGAGAGCAACGAAACGATCTCAACCTTTGCCACCACCATTCGTTTGCCAGCGTTCGTACTTCTCAAGGCAGTGGTCGCTTTACCATCCGTGATGAGTTGCTCTACAAGAAAAATTACCCCGGGACTGGAGCGCGTTTTTTTCTAGTTGTCCCCGACAGTCTTCGCTCCGAAACTTACGCGCCATGCATGACTCTGCGACATCTGGTCATTTCGGTTTCGTGCGAACACTACACCGCACAAAAGAGCGCTTTTAGTGGCCTGTACCAGACAACCAAGCACTATGTGGCTAGTTGTGAAATGTGCCAACGTCACAAGCGACCGACCACTGCTGCACCGGGTCCCCTTCAGCCATTGACACCGACCACTACGCCTTTCGAGCAAGTAGGCATAGACCTTATGGGACAACCGTTGGATAGTCGTTTGCGTGGACCATCTCACACGGTATGCTGAGACGGCAGCCGAAACGCAGAGTTCAGGACCGTCCCGATATTGCCGCTGCCACAAGCTTCTGGAATTTGGAGCTGAACTTCACCGTTCTATGCCTTCATGGGCACGTGTTACTCAAGTAAGAGCAAGTCAGCTTCACAGCCGCACTCCTCTGTTCCCATGTCGGCATCCTCGTCACAAGATAGTGCGCTACGTCTACTACGTGCCACACCTTACACAAGGGGGACAGTCGCACCAATAGATTCACCAGAAGTGAACTTCAGACGTATTCCGCCCGCTACCAAGTACCGTACCAACACTTTCCAGTCTGTAAATGTGCAAGGTAAAGCCTATGTTTCAGTCACAACAGACACTACAGAGAAGAGCAGGACAGCTGTGACTGACAATGCTGATGTGAACAATCCCAGTTTCAATAACAACTTTGAGGATGGAAGCTCATCTCAAGATTTCACAAATCTTAAGAAGGACGTCATCGATAGTGATTCGCACAATGTAGCTGACTCATTGCAGCTTAAGACAGAGGGAGCCAAGGCGTCTTCAGAGTCATCTGAACTAATTCAGTATGGTGCCACCAAAATCCCAACCAAGATTACAGCGCACCTAAGTGGGCTCCCCAAACCTCAGGTTGCTGTTGTTACAACGAGAGTGCCACCTGTACCACAGAGGGCTACAAGTGAGAAGTTACATGCAGCAGCTCGCATCACAAACCAGCCACTGGGAGATGCTGCTGAAAAGCGGGCTGGTTGCCAGCACCGGGTGTCGCCGGATAAGGAAAGCATTTCAGACAGGAGCCACAGCGGAGACAGCGGTAACACCGACTACGACTCTGGTCTGGGCCATTCTCTGAGTGACCCACCTGCTGGCAGCGAGTGTGGCGGGAAGGCTGAGAGCAGCAGCAAGACGCTACAGGTGGAGTCGTCACCTGTTCTAAAGGAGGGGGTAGGAAATGAATTGGAATCGGCTGTACTGCCCACTACGCTCCCTGTTGGAGCACAGCCGACTACAGTCGATGATGGCACTGCCTCCAAGATGGGTGTGTATGATCAGCCGGTCTCCTACGCGGCATACCGGGGAATCCTGTCTTATCGGCGCAACACACCATTGAAGAAATATTCAGAAGCTCCTCAGTGGAAGCGAACTGTTGAACCAAAGAGAACAAAAGGCTTCAGTAGCGCTACTCGAGCTGTCATTGCCAATGGAATACTGAACAAGGGTGCCAAGGCAGTCCATGCAGCAAAGGATTGCTCACCGGAGCAGAAGAAGAACGAGGGCATCGCAAAAGGACCTCCACTGCCATCGGCTCCACAAAGCCCTAGCAAGGAAGAGAAGAGTGCTGGGTTTCTCAGCCCCACAAGATGGCTTCCTAATCGATGATGATATATCTGATCAGCCAGGACTGATAGCCCTAGAGCGGTCTAGAGGAATGAGGGAAGAAGAGGACGGAGTGCTGAGAGTCCGGACAGCGAGGCAGTTATCAAAGTTCTCAGCGTCGCAATCAGTAGTCGCAAGAGGAATGCGGGAAAGGCAGTCCGCGTCTGCATGACGACGGCCGCTCTTGTACCACAAAATTATATTCCTGGAGGCGCAGCGCCCAGCGCTCGAGTCGACCTGATGGATCACGCAAACAAACCAGCCAGCACAAGGAATGATGATCGGTAATTATCGTAAATGGCCTACCGTAGAGAATATAAAAGGCTTTAAAGTACCAGATACTCTTGGCAGGAGACTTCAACAGTCCAAGTAAAGCATGGGCGTATGACTAGACAGTGCCGAATGGGAGAAAGTTAGAAGGCATCATGAACAACGCGCAGGTTACCCTATTACACGATGCTACACTGGCTACTAGAACGGGCGATAGCGTCCAGAAGGATACGAACCCGGTCTTAACATGGTTCAGAGGACGCATAAGCGCTGTGTGAGACAACAGTCTCGAAAACCTGAGTAGCGATCATTACATTCTCACAACGCAGCTTGCTGTGGAAAAAGGTCGAACCACTGACATAAATTTTGCTACAAGAAAGATTACTAAATGGGATGATAGGCGAGCTCAACTGTTACAGAGAGACCCAGGGGACGAGATTGATGCTTGGGTAGAGAATATCAATTCTGTTTACAAAAAGAACACTTAGGAAGTATTAAGAGATGAGGGTCACCCCTATTCTATGTTCACTCCCATCTCTTAAATCTCCGGAAGCAAGCAGCACAGACTAATCAGTAAATACAAGAAGAATAAAGCAAACAAAGAATTGCGAAATGCATTTCAAAGAATAACCTCTGAAGTACAAAACTATGCACAGGAAATAGCCAACCAAAACTGGCTGCAAATACGTGACAAACTTAACGGAGAGTTGCACACCCCGAGGGTTTGGCAAATACTGAGTACCCTTCTATGACAGGCAACACCAAGGCACGCGGTGACTAAGCTGCAAATTCTGCACAATAAAAGGCATACGAGCTTGCTGAAGAATTTTTGCACACCCTTTTTCCAATCGAAAATGATGATTCCTTACCAGACTACGCTGAATACGACAACACAGATGCCGAAGTCATTATTAACTCGCCTTTCTCCCTTCGTGAATTACATGCCGCATTACACAAGTCAAAAAGAAACACTACTACTGGCGCAGATGCAATCACGTACGCTATGCTGAGAAATTTACCAGATAATTATCAAGAGGCCCTACTGGGACATATAAATAAAGCGTGGAAACAAGGTGATATTCCAAAACAGTGGAAACAGGCAGTTGTTATACCCATCCCTAAGCCAGGGAAACCGCCGGACAGACTGTCTATTTCAGGCCCATATCATTAACTTTCTGATCAGGAAAACTAATGGAGAAGATGCTTTTGGAGCCTCTTGAGTGGCACTTGGAAGGCCTTAAACTTTTACGCGACGCAATGATAGGCTTCCGAAAACACGTAAGTACGCAGGACGCTATGTTGAGCATCAGAAATCAGGTGTTCGATTTACAAAGTACAGCACAGCTAAGAACAATTGTAGGAGTCGATATGCAACATGCTTTTGACAGCGTCACTCATCGCGCAATTCTAGAGAACCTGAAGGCAACTAAGCCACTGCACAGGGTATATAACTATGTTAAAGATTTTCAGAATGAAAGAACGGTTAAAATGAAACTTGATGATTACATGTCACCTGACCACCCAATCACACACCCCAGGGGTGTATTCTATCACCGACCTTATTTCATATTGCAATGATGAAATTAGCCCCCTTACTAAAAGAAATACCAGACTTGCAACACAATTTGTATGCCGATAGCATAAGAATATGGCGCTGTCGAGGATCCCCCGTCTGGCAAGAACACATCATTCAAAGAGGATTGGATATCATATGTGAATACGCCCCGAAACGCTAGGGTTCAAATGTTCCCTCAGAAATCCGAATACATTGTCGTTACTGAAGACACAGGCAAACAAGCAGAGGAATACAGGAGATTAATAGAACTGCGAATGAAAACCGCCGCTTTACCACGCCAAAAACTATACGAGTCCTCAGTTTCTTTCTCCAGGACAACGGCAAATCAACAACATTGGTCCATAAATTGACCGTACCACTTGAAAAAATCCTTGCAATGATTCGTAGAATAACCACACAAAAGAGGGGAATGAAAGAACATGAGCTACGCAAGGTTATAGAATCCCTGATCTTTTGCAGGATAATGTACTGCCTGCCATATGCTAAGATAACCAATACACAGCGAAACAACAGACACCATAGTTATAAGATGCGTTAGGCTTGCCCTGGGAGTTCCAAAGTTCGCACCGAACCATAAAATTGAAGCCACTGGACTCGAACTCGCTCGAAGAAAGATGTGCACAATCAAGAGCAAATACAAAGACTTCAATTGACTCATCAGGGTCGAAACTTATTAAGCAGCTTACGATACGAAACCGCAGGTTTACCCGTAATTCCTTTGAACTTGCCACCACGGGATGATATACGAAGGATCAAAGTAGAGCCCATTCTAAAGAACATGCACCCGGAAAGAATAAAGAACGGCGTTCCAAAAGAATTAACTTCATGCAGCAGACAGACGCGAAAACGCCTACTATACGGATCCTAGGCATAACGCTGAAAGGAGCAATGCAACGGTCGTAGGTCATATCTCG
Organism: Hyalomma asiaticum; assembly: GCA_013339685.2. Classification (NCBI taxonomy): domain Eukaryota; kingdom Metazoa; phylum Arthropoda; class Arachnida; order Ixodida; family Ixodidae; genus Hyalomma; species Hyalomma asiaticum. The sequence goes on from CM023491.1 coordinate 66,372,298, forward strand.
ACGCTCGCGAAAAGTTATTTGAGAGTCCCAACGCCTCAAGATGTGGAGCTGCTGGCGATAATGCTTGCAACCACGGAAATGACACTCGCGTCGAACAGACAGCCAGAGTGCTTGAGGAGACATTCAAAATGACGATTTGCCTTTCCGCGTACGCACAAAACTCCACATGTACATGCATGCTCACCCCCTCTTACACCTATGTATACAATGGGTTCCAGGCCATCAAGGGTTGCGAGGAAATCTAAGAGCGCACCAGCTCTCCCGCGCAGAAACTCCGGGACCTCCTATCCTTTGGCCCGTCGCAGACACTTATAACCCCAAGAGAGAACGAAAAATACAAGCGAAAGGCGAAGCCTGCTTCAGTCTCGCAGGGAAGCATCCACACTACTGCACACACCATCCTACACTCACTCGCGAGAGGACGCAACAATTATACGAAGAGCCCAAACACACACATTACTCACTCCCGACTACACACATTGCATCAACAGACACCCAGGTTCACCCCCTTGCACGCACTGCAGGGCTTACCCATCTAACACACACAGTCTGTGGCACTGCTCCGGCACGCACGCGTTTAGAAACGAAATTTTATCGAAAATTCCAGAAAATAATTAAGCGACCTGGCAGCTGGGAGGGGTGGACCACTCCCCCCCACCCTCCGCCCCCCGAAAACTGCAAAAGCTGTGGTGGCCGCTTCTGGTACAGCACATGAATAACGTGTTGGGTCAGAACGCGTGAGCCTACCAGGAGGCCAGGACTGGGGCTTTAGTTCCTTTAGTTCCTAATAAATGTATTTTTTTCTCTCTTTTTGTTTAGCGTGGGCTGCTAGCAAGTGGTTTGAACGTTTGTGTCATGTTGGGAACTTCCACGTGTGTAGAACGTAGTGAAAGTTGGGGGGAATGTTGTATGCCCGAGGCTGTCTAGGCGACAAAAAGGAGCCGAACAGACGACCAATAAGAGTGCGCGCCTCAGCAAGCGGAACGTGAAGCTGGTGCTCTTCATAACGCTGGATGGGCTGAGCTAGCGCTGCCACGCTAACCAGCGCGTATCCCCGAAAAACGCAACGTACCGAGCTGGTGCTACACACCACCCGGGACGAGACTGGCGTGTTCTTGCGGGCAACGAGCGTGCCGGGGCCGAGCCAGTCTGGAGAGCAGCCGGAGCGGGTCTGCACTCTACCAGGTGTGACCGAGCCGCTCCTGGTCGGGCGTGAGGTGTCCGGGCGAGCCAAGGGACGGGTCCGGCACAAACGTCTGGCTGCTGACAGCGTGAAGCTGTCGCGCTGCTGTGTGAGCGAGTACGTAGTCTGCTCGTGCACTCACCGACTTGTGCAACTGGGTCATGCAGACGACGCTGCAACCCTTTCAAGCACGACGACGACAACGTCGACAACGTTACTGTGAGTACGAACGTTACAGACTTGCCGCACCACCGAGGACGTTAGTCCAAGACGTCAGATTGTTAGTTTACCAGCTGCTCTGCGTGGCGTCGAATCGCTGTAATTTTGTGTGTTCGCGTTCCTGTTATAAATGTCTGTCCTGTCCAGGGTGTTGAACCGAACCCGAACCCAAAATCGTAACCGAACCGGGATTGTGGCAGGAGCTGAACCCGAACTCGAACCGATATTCTCGGAACGTGCTCGAACCGGAACCGAATCCGAACCGTGAAAAAAACCTGTTATCGGTTCAAAACGAAGCGGTTCGAATAGCGTCGGTGCCACGGTCTGCCAGCAGCAGCTCGTCGCTGCTGGCAGATTCCAGATTCGTTCCAGCCTTTCTGTCGGCCTCTATCGTTTTATTTGGCTTCCTGCAAATGTACCTTCCTTTTTACAATGCGGTGGTCCAGTGGTGCTTTTTTACAATGCGGTGGTCCAAAGCCGCGAATGGAAGCCCGGCCGTGCGGTCGCATTTCGGTGGAGGCGAAACGCTAAGGGTCGTGTACTGTTCATTATACATTAGTGCATGCTAGGCAACGCCAGGTGATCAAGAATTGTCGGGGCCACCCACTATGGCGTGCCTCTCCTTACTTTCACATTTCCTTTCATGAACCTGCTGCCGCGCTGCCAAAGGCTACAGAAAACAGCATCTTTTAAGCGAATCACAATTATTTTTGGCCCTCTTCCTTCGGAATTGCCTCTGAAAGTTCGCGTGATTCGGCGCAATGGAGTAGCCGGAGCATGAAAGCATACAGTTCCTTCACCACATATTGAAATTTCTGCTAAGCTACCAAAACCATTTTTAATAAACTTTCAAGAATATGCTTTAGTGATAACGGGAACATTTACACCTGCGAGCGTTGAATGTGTATGTTCTATCGAACAAGGCCAATCGATAGCCTGCAATCTGCGTTAGTCTTGTCTGCGTTATTCGAGCACAGCCTTCAGGGTATCGTGAAACGAATATGGAGCTGCCAGCATGTAATTTTCACTGCTTGGATACGCATTCGACATGCTGATTCCGAAATATTTCTGCGTAATATTCTATGCCCATTTAACAATGCCAGTTTGCAAACCTTGCGTTCTTGCAGTCCCGAAATGACAATGCGACAATACAGGCCGGCATGGGTACTATTCGGTGACTTTTCGGAGACGTCGACAAGATATTTAAAAATGTAAAGGTATAGTGAACTCGGGCGTTTGCTCGAAAATAGATTTGGGAAAGCTAGAAAGTAAGAAAATACTTGGACACCGTGTGACGCCACCATTCAGAAGCAAGATCGGAGCACGGCTTGCTTTCCCGTCGTCTCCGATGGCGCGCCAACCTCAGATGCAATGGCGGCGGCTATTATGACGTCAAGTGCAGAGTTGAGGGGAACGCGCGCAGGTGAAATCTAAACGGCGCTTTTGTCGCTCGATCTAAACGCACCGAGACGATGCGACGAAGCAGGCTATAATATATAATGGTGAGCCACGATTCCGAATGCACAGTCCAAAATGTTCAGAAAACGTTTCACGACCCCTTTAAGAAACTCGTGAGCAGTCCTGTCTTTTCTTTATGCAACCCATCAGTTTCTGTTAAGCGTAGAAAAAAGCTAATTATTTTGACATTCTCAGCATTGCGGTTTTCATTCGGAATTGCGGTGTTGTAGTCTACTCCAAGAGCACTGTACTCCACAATAGATTCATTTGTGACGTAACGGCCCACTTTATCGCTAAGTTCAACGTGATTATCCATCGAATGCAATCCAGTCGTGCCGCACGTGTTGCACAAGTAAGAAACGACGAGCGCGTTTCATTGCCAGCATACTCTACGGAATATTTCATTTCGTTTCATTTTCTTCAATATTTGAACGATCGTTTTTCTATAACATTGTAATCTGACGCGGCTCGAAAATTTGTTTGTTCGAACATCCACATAAATTTCTGCTGTTTAGTCAATTTTTTATAACTAGTGCCGGAAAGAAAAGCGTATAAGAGAGCTCAAGGATGGACGTATCGGAGGACCGCAGAGGCCCGCCATGTGACGCCCCGAGAGGCGTGGGTGTGGCGAGAGACGAGAACGCGGGAAACGGGCATCCTATTTTTCGGCTGCCGCGGCGGTCAGAGGATCGCTGGAGCTTTCGCTATTTGCGAGTTTGCGGAAAAACCGCGCTTTGACAGCAGAGGCGACGCTTGCACGGCGGCCCCAAATGAGCGTGTACATTAGGCGGCGACTTTGGAGACGATAGGACGCCGACGCCTAACCCCACGCGCCCCTTAAGTGCTTGAACAAAGGCAACGGAGCGTCTCCGGCATATTGCAATCGCCGTTCATGCAGTAAGGAGAAATGCTCAAGCACGCACACCTGGCCGGCCACAAAAGAGCAATTGCGGACAGACGAGTCTTTTCACCGAATGTTTCCAGCGTGAGGGCGCCTAGGCTATTCCTTGCACATGGAGTGTTTCGGAATGGAAGCAGTAGTAGCTAACGCTCGTTGCGGTAATCTGTACTAGGCTGCCCGACGTCCTCTAGGAATATCGAGTTATGTGTATGTTTATTGTATGCGAGTCGGGCTCAGACGATGAACAAGTTTAATGCATGAACAGTGGCGAGTATATACAACTGTTGCTGCAGTGGCGCATGCGCAGTAATAACCGAAACAGTGATGTGGCGCTTTATGAGCCTTGCTACATTTATATTTTGCTTTCTATATTTCGGGAGAGGAGCTTATGCTGGATTGTACTATGGAGGCGGGTCCCAAACAATGGTCGCACGGCGCGTTGGAGTGGCGAGTTTCCTACTGGCGACGTTTCCATACACAACGATTGGGTAGGCGCCCTGGAGAGGCAGCGCTGTCAGGGAGAAAAAGTCGTCTTGGGCCTAAGGACGGGGCTCACTTTTCGAGATCTAAGAGACTCGAAGAGAAGCAGTGACATTCCGTCGTGTTTCGGAGGAAGAAGTAAGCTTCGTTTGCGATCCCTCGTACGAGAATCGCCGTTCGGCTCTCCGACCTTGCAGAGATGATGTAGTCGTTGCGAGAGCATGATTTCAGCAGCAATGATCGGGGAGAATTCTTCAGCGTCTTCGAGGTCGACATCCGAGTTTCTAACAAAGCACCAGTCCACAGACCGGGGACGAGACCTATGCGCCGATGGAGTCCATCAATGCCGATAATTAAGCATTCCTTTCGTTGCGGCTTGGGAGATTGCGCTTTTACTTTATATTTTAGTTTATAAGGTGTTTTACCAGTTGTGTCGGTTGTTTTTTGAAGAGTTTGTTGCCGTGTTAATTCCTGTGTTGCATTATGCGTTTACTTCGATCCTTCTTTGCCTTGCGTTATTACGTCAGACACCACGTGTTACTTGTATACTGTAATTATATTCGTATATTAAATTCCATGTTTTGTTAACTTAATTAAGCCTGTTGCCTCTTTTCTTCCCGGCCCCAGCACGAGTCCGGTTTCGTTAAATGGTTGTTGAGATGTGCAGCCAAAGGGGGTGAGCGAGTATAGTGGTCGTAATTGTGAAGCATTTCGAACGGAGTCGTAGTGTAGTTGTGGTGGTTTAGTGATGCTTCGTAAGGTGTAGAACTGCCTCCCCCTTTGTGCGTAGTAGGGACATCTCAGCCATGCAACGAAGCGCCTATAACATGGCCGTGTTTTACAGCAGAGCTGTTAGAACCCCCGTGTAATGATCATTCTGTCGTGCGCACATGGAAAAAGCGAACCCACGCCTGCCCTCTACCCACTGAAAGAAAGAAAGAAAGAAAGAAAGAAAGAAAGAAAGAAAGAAAGAAAGAAAGAAAGAAAGAAAGAAAGAAAGAAAGAAAGAAAGGAAAGTAAGTAAGTCTCGGGCTGCGCACGAGGGTTATGTGAAAACATCGGTTGCTTTTCACATATGCCTGCGGGCCCTTCCACCTCCTGACAAGACCTACGGCGCTTACCCACCGGGGGAGATTAGCCTAGAGTTATTTGATAATTACATTTTGATTTGAAATGATTGAAAGGAACAGATGAAAAAAAGAACGGTTTGGAGGGAATTTAATTAGTGGAATTGTGCGCGTTAACTATTCAAACCAGACAGATGGTTCACCGAAACCTATACAGGAGAATAAATTATGTTTTACAACACAGACGAGAAGAGTAGTCTATCTCTACGCTTGATTTTTTTAACAGGAATAATCAAAATCGTATACTATTTGCCATTTGTACGTAATTACAAGCGGCATCGAATACGTCCCTATGGCAATATCCCAGTGCTGAGGAACCAAAACACAGAGCAACTTCAGTTGTTAAAGTTAGTACCAACTTACAGATCCGAATTTCTAGAAGCCATTTTCGGAGGAATTTTTGCCGACAGCAAACCAACAAATAATGATCTATGCTTTCAATTATTTCACGACAGAAATGGCAGAGGGGCCACAATGCCAAACGAGCCCTGTGTGAGTAAAGATTTAGCGGGGGGACACGACATCGAAATTTGCTGAGAAGTACTTCCGCTTGTCTTGACGGACACCACTTAGATGTCCATGGTTGCTTTGAATGACGATATCCTGTCTCACCAATCTGTGACAGATTCCACTGAATCTCTACGGATAGAAAATTTCCGATGTCTGATTGCTGTTATATACTGCACTACTGGAAGAACTAATATTATCGGACCTTGGAGTGATGCTCCAGCCACTGAGTCGGCCATCTGAGTACACCACGGAATTGCTAAAACAGGCTGGTAGCCTCACCTTTCAAAGCTGAGGGAAGTTATCACGGTAAAAAATGATCTAACAACTCATTCACCAAGAACAAAAAGTAGACAGCTCCAAATATCCATCACTAACACAAAAAAGACCAGCCCGGCACAAACACGCTCTTTCATTAAACGAACACCCGATACATACGGAAAGTCATAAGCATTCATTTTTCCCTTTAATGACGCGTAAATGGAGCAAGCTGGATCCCAGTATAACAAACAGCACAACAATATCCACCTTTTCAAAATTGCTCAAAAACGAATTATGCGCTTCACAATTATGAATCACCATTACCATAAACTCCTGCTGTGCCACCTTCTTGCAATTTTTATATGTTAAATGCTTTCTACCTTGTTTTCTGACATGTTACTTTCTAGGTTCTTCTTTGATTTTTTTTTCTACCAACACCAGAAAGATATCAACTTCTGTGCAATACTAGTTTAATCACCTTGCAGTATGTACCTTCCTTATTATGCCAAATAGTCTATCTTTTGCCTCTGGTTGAGCGTCTGTTCCATCAACCCCTTGTATTATGACTGGTGCCTCCTGAGCGCCGCGCTTTTTCTTTTCTTTTTTTGCCTCGCAAATTGCCAACCTGATTTCATTAGCTCTTGTTGCTCATTAGGATTACTCCATGTACTACCGAGTAATTACTCTTATCTTGTATATTCATTTTCTATGCTGCGTTGCATTTCCTATTATAATTACTATTATATTTCCTTTACACATCACTATGGCTTATATCTGTACATTCCCTCCCTGTAATAATGCAAGTTGGCATCGACCGCATTAATAAATAAATAAATAAATAAATAAACACCTCGAAGTACGTGGGCACCAGTAGGGAACCCCGGCCAAGAATGAATGTCTTGTCAACTTTGACAAAAAGGCTAGATTACGATTTTAAATTTTTTTGCACCAATTGTCAGCAAACATCTGTACAAAACTGGCATTACATATCCATTCATAGAACGAGGGTCAGTAACAAAGCGAAAATAATCAGTAAATCATTAGAGCAATAATTTGAATGAATATTTGGGTGTGAGTGTTTGGCCAGGAGTCTTGAATGTGGGAAAGCTTTTACGTCGTAATTAAATTATGTTACTGTTTCTGTTGCTCGCTAGTGTAAGGGGCTATTTGCTTTTGGTATTTCGGCCGACGTTCCCAAAAGTTTGAAACTGGAATCCTTTCACCTCTTTCAGGGAAACCACTACATCCTGAAAGGTATGCCACTTCGTGTCGGCTCTTATGGAGTGTTCACTGTATTGTATAGAGGGAGCAAAACGTGAGTACAGTTTGGTTGTATTACTTCTGCTCTCGAGAGGTCCAGACTGCCAAATTTTACGATTGGCTGTGTTAACGCGACAATTTGACAATGTTAGAATAGGGCCTCGCTGCTTAGTCCAGCGTGTGTATAAAATGAACAATACCAAAGGCGCGCACAATGCAAAGCAACATACAAGCAAAAAGGAACACCTAACGCGCGTGTCATCGAAGCATAGAAGATAGCGGGAGTATACAAAGTGGAAAGCTCTCAGGTTTCGAAAAAAAGAACTCGATCATGAGGAGCCTACAGAGATATCCTCGCTTGCGTCGCACTGACACAACGGAAGCCGTGTGCACTTGCCGCACTGACACAGTTCTCACTTTTGTCACAGTGACTCGAGTGGAAACTCAAGAACCTCTATGTGGTAGAAAAATAAGGTGAATACTAAACCTATCTACACATTACATTCGTCGTTAATGACCATCCGTATATACCAAAAAAAATGAAAAAAGCAACTCATCGCAACGTGGCGTATAGTATGTGTTAGGAGCTTGCACGGATGCACACGGCGCATGGACCTTCTGGGATAGTTGGTAAGACATGTAGCGCAGTTCGTCTTCTCCGAGCTGCGCACATGATCGAGTGGTGCCCGACCTCGGTGGTGTCACTGCGCGCCGGCGCGCTCGCTGAAATACGCCATAGTGTTCGACCTAGCATCCGCTTTGTGACATATTTTGCGACAATTAAAGGCACTTTACAGTGCCTGCGGACGTCCCCAATCGCGATCCTGGTCAACAAGCTGGCCGGCAGCATTCTCAGGTAGGGAAGGCCGCCGCTGCCTGCGCTCCTCAAGGACCATTCGAACCCTACCAGTCATCGCGTCTTCGTTGCAACCCATTGCAACAGTTGACTCGCGGAACTAAACCAAAGCGTAGCCGCGTTCCTCCTCCACGAAAAGCGTGCGTTCCGCTCAGGAAGTGGTCAGCACCGGCCAATCTGACCATGATCTCTGTAACCCACGCGTGATTGAACAGGATTTCTGACCATCCGTTTGCTTTCACGGAGCTAGCTGGGAACCCTCCCTGGCGCGCCTTGACCCTCATGTGACTTTGTCATCAGGCGGTGACCAACGTGGCGATGAATTTTAAGAATACTTCCGCGTGTGAGGTGAAGGAATGCGGATGCTGCGAGGTCATGCTGACAATGCAAGGCTGAATGAACGCGTAACATTTGATTCGTTTTGCTAATGCGCAGCGTAGTAAGTTATATCGCAAAATGACGCTACCAGGGAAGAAGGTAACAGGTTCGACTCCTGCTACGTTGCGGCTTCTATCTTCACCAACTTCAAGAGAATACCTTCTAAATGGCGATGTACTCGATCGTTTTTATTTATCTGTTCATTCATTCATTCATTCACTTATACTGCAGGCCAACATGCTGGCCCATGCAGAAAGGACAATACAATGACAAAATAATCACAAGAGGTTGAGAAGGCAAGAAAATATAACCAGTACATGAAAAGGATACAAGCTATAACCATAATGCAATACTTAGCACAACAGACGAATTGGCACTTTGGTGAAAAACACTTTGCAAATAAAAGCAGGGAACAGAAATGCAGCAGACTCACTACAATAAAGAAACGCACAGATGAAATCGGTCTTCAAACAATGGCCGGGCACGGCGCACAGCAAGGAATGCGCACTAAAATGAGGTCTCAAGCACTGGTACAGTTTATACTGGACTTGGGAAAAATAGTTTCCTAACTCTTTTGTAAAGTGCCGCGATTGCACCACATGAGGAGGGCGAAAGTTCCATTCGGTTATAATGCGCGAAAAAAAGAACGTTCATGTGAGATTTAGTTTACGCAAATATAGGCGTAAGGGAAAATGTGTCTATGTCTAGTTGATCGTGTTTTTAGGGGTGCTACAAATAGGGCAGATGAAGCACAGTTTCCTCTTTTATGATGTTATGTAAGAACTCCAGGCGACGAAGTTTACCCCGATGTTCCAGTCAACATATGCTATTGGGAAGCTTTAGCAATGATGGGGAATTACCTCTTTAATCTTTTCTAAATATAAGTGTAACGGCTTTTTCTTGCACAGGCGCCAAATTCGTAATGTCCTTCTCGGTGTGAGGATCTCATACAACATATTGAAGCTTTGAACGCACGTGTGTGTTATATGCTAAAATTTCTACCACTTAAGCAATTTAAAGCCAACCTTAGCTGAATGAAATCACGCGCACGAGGCTCTCAACAAGCCATGCAATGACGCGTGTACATTAGATAGGACACAACCACTAGACAAAGAGGCCCTAAAGCGCGGGCCAACCAGCCGCTGCCATTCATAACGAAATACTCCAATGCGCGTCCAAGCATAAATAATATGCTTCGCGAATACTATCCTGTAATAACAAGCAACGATCGCCTTAGCAAAGCGTTTCCGCAAATACCAGGACTCACCTACCGGTGTAATAGAAATCTTAAATACGTCTTCAGAAAAATTAACACCATCTTCCCAAAGGGAACCCTGACGGGATGCGAAGCAGCAGCGTTGCGCACGGGTGGCGTCACCGGTTGAACGGCGCTAACGCGGGTGCTTTGCATCCCATCAGGGTTCCCTTTGGGAAGATGGTGTTAATTTTCAACGCGCACGTTAGGCGCGTGTCAGGTTTATTGCGCGTGAACCGACGAGTCAGCGGTGTAGCGAGCGGTGGTAGCGGAGCGAGCGGCGGTAGCGGCAGGTGTTGAGGGCGAACGGACGAGGCGGCGAGCGCGCGGCAGGCGAGGGAGAGAGTGACGTCAGCGCGCACTGTGAGGGGAGCGTGACCTCAACGCACAGCTGCGGCGTGACCTACTTGGCACCGCTCCAACACCTGCGGCGAGGGGAGCGCGTTGCGGCGCGTTCGTACGGAGGCACGGAGGGACAGCGTTACACAGGCTAGTCAAAGAGCTGCTTCGCATCTAGAATATTCATCGACGCATAGACAGGCTAGAAAATAAATGCTATAAATCGTTCTGTGGATCACTCGATCCTCGGAAGCCACTTTCACTTATCTAGGAACAGTGCGCGGTCTTCACTCATCCCCACAGCAACGGCACCCTTTTACCGCTTTAGCGCTCCATTATGGCTGACCAGAGCTGGAAGTGGCGGAAGAATTTTCAAAGCCAACGATCAAAGCCAACGGAGCCGTTGTCATCCCTGGGCCTAAAGTACCAGAAATGGAATTCCCTTCACCATCGAAGAACTAGATAGAAGCTGCTCTAAGCTCTCCTAGCTGCCTCTAAGCGCTCGTCTCCTCCAGGCCCTGACGGGATCACCTACGTTGCCTTGGGACATCTTGGACCGAAGCGCTGCAGTGTGTTCGTGACAGACTCGTGACGACCGATGTCAGAATCTATACAGACTGCTTGTGCCTGCTGCAGGCGCTCACCAAACACTAGACTCGTGTGTGTATACCGTTAAGACCTTACTGCGCGAGATTGCCGACCGGACTCAGACTTTATTGTATCATGTACCCGGTCATTCTGGTATAGTCGGCAACGAAATAGCAGACTTTCTGGCCCCACGAGCGGCAAGAAAGCGGTGAAGCACGACAGGTTCTTCTAACTCCGTGAGCGGTCCGAGCGGCCCTTAGAGACCGGGAGGGGCAACACTGGGCTCGCGACTGGTGCGAAAACAACGCAGGCACCAACCTGTCCAAGTGGGTCCCAAGAGTGCCAGAGGTCCCTTCAGTTCAAGGAGCCTTTCCTTTAGCTTGACGAGGGCAGTCGCGGCACTTCTGCAGTGAGGAAATCCGAAATGGCTCTGGTGGACGTGCCCGTTCTTCCATAAAAAGAAGTATAGCCGGCCGTTAAGTAAAGGCTCCAGGACCTCGCCAAATGTAGAGTTGAAACATATATGGTCTGGGAGGATGACGTGCACCGGGGAGGACGATCGGGATTCGAAATGAAGATTACACGACCTCTGCGCCAGCACTGGGGAAAATAACCCAACCGCAGAGCCGCATTGACGACGAACATTAAGAAACGCGTGTGTACCTCAAAAATTCCCTTCATAAGACGCGGTGTTATTTCGTCCAGACTCGGCGACCACCTCGGAGGCATCCCCGCAATTACCGCACGCGCCTCAGCCTCGGTGAAAGGGACGTCCTCACGCGATGGATCGTAAAGCTCGCCGGCCAGACTCCGAACGGCAACGTCTTCGTGCAGGTCTTCGGTTCTGTCCTCCGCGAGTTGCGTCTGTATAGCAGGAGCGCGGCCGACTCACGTCAGCGAACCATCGCCTTTCTCCAGGGCAGGCAAAAGTCGGGGCGGGCGGGCTCTCCCGAAAGCCTCCCTATACGTTTTGGACAACACGTTGCCTCTGGAGCAGGCCAAGTGACACTCCCTCTCAAAGGAGTCCCGCGCCTCGCGGATCCGACGACGGAACCTCGCGACGTTGTACTCTGTTCGCCACAGATTGCGCATCGCATCGTTGCTTGAGCTCTGATACCTCCTACACATGGCGTTCAGCCACCTCTTCTCCCGAGCCAGCGTCGGCGTCCAACAAGAGTTGCCCGCGTGGCCATGTTGACGGGCCGCCAGTGTCCTTTGAGGTGCCTGTTAAGTAACCTGTAAAAACCGGCCATTAGGCTCTCCAGAAATTCCGGTGTGCCGGGTTGCGACCGAACGACCCTGCCAAACGCCACGGCTCCTGGGACAATGCCTGCAAAAGCTCGGTCTGCGCGTATCGCGTGAGCCTCTTGCTCGGGGCGGCTTCTCGATTTCGGACATTCACTTCTATGAACCTGTGCTCGGAAAAGGTCACATACTCCTGGACCTCCAAAGGACACCCCGCCGCCAACACCGCCGGCGTTGCCAGAGTCACATCGATTCAGCTGGCGGCGTAAGCGGTCTCATGGGTGGGTGGCGACAGTGCATCGTTTATAACAGCGAGGCCTGTTGTCGCGACTAGCTCCATAAGATGAGCGCCTCGCTAGTCGCCACCCCTCGGGCCCCAGGCTCGGTGCTTGGCGTTGAAGTCGCCCGCCACAACGATGTTCGGAGAGGAGAAGCGAGCCACAATCTCCTCGCTTAACCCGAGTGTGTGGTCCACTGGCTTATGCGGTGAGGCGTAGGCCGACACCAGCACAAAATTGGAATCTCTGAATTGGCAGAAAATGCCAACACCTGCTTAGACACCAAGACGGGACAGACGTCGAACGAGGGCCTCCGTAAGGTGACAAGGGCCGCCGGCTCGTCGTCGTAGCCGACATCGGAGAACCCTTCCGGCAGCTTAGGCATTCTGCCCTTCGGTTTGTACGGGTCGTACGTCACTGCGATAACACGTTTGCACGATGTTATCGCACAGGTTACCTAACGACAGCCTCGCATGGTCCAGGTTAACCTGCAGAAATGTAAAACACTGCCGTTCGCCACGTGCCCCCCTAAGGGCGCCGCCATCGCCGCTAGATTCCGCCATAGTTTGTTCTGGCCCTCATCCGCGCCACTCGGTCCCGCAGCAGAGGACAACCCCGGAACCCCGCCGCGTGGCCGGCCGCCTTCAGACCTGCCCGGTGACACGCAGCACAGCACTCGGCCGCGCCACCCGCGCGCACGGCGCAGTTTGCTCCGACGTGGCCCTCGGCGCCACAGCGCGTGCACAAGGCCCTAGACGCCTCGGCCGTACCCGGCACGTATTCCTACCGTGGCCGTATGACGCGCAAAAGGTGCACAAAGGCACATGCAGGTCCTCGGTGGCTCGTACCATCGTCCACCCTATCGTGAGCCTAGGGCTCGCCATGATTCGGCGAAACGCGGCAGGATCCACCTCCGCCACGTGCGTCCTAGCCCCCGGGCGCTCCCTGAGGGACACCCTGACCCTACACGTCTCCAGGTATAATTGCAGGGACGGGTTCCGTTCATTTAGCTGACGTCAGCAGAGGTGTCCGAATCGACACCTGTAAACTTAACGTTTGGCCTCCTTCTCTCGGGGACGCGCACTGGACACGGCGGCTCGCGTGACGCTGTTGGCCTCGACTGCTCTCTGCATTTTACGAGCGACTGTCTCGTGTGCGAGAAGACTGTGACGCCATACCTCATATTTCGCAGGGTCACGTCTCGTATGGCCCCGGCGACCAGGTTGATGTTGCTCTTGAGCAGCCTCATGACGTCCCATGCCGGCGCGTCCGTCCGCCTGGTGTGCGTGAGGAAGGCCACGTACGCGCTCGTGCGTCGCTCCCGTCAGCGACCCGCGCTGACCGCTGGCCCCAGCGGGACAAGTTGGCCCCGAGCCCGGGCGTCTTGTCGGTGCCCCCAAGCTCAGGACAGCAGCGTAGGTCAGCCCGCGGGCAGCTCCAACGTCCGCGGCGGCCGTCGACCCGGCCACCGCACCGTAGCCGGGCACGCCCTGAACGGCAGGCCCAACCGTGACTGACGGCCGCCGCTCCGCCACCGATGATCTCCCCGACGAGGGGCTGCTCCACAGCCAGGCCCGCCTCTGTAGTTCCGCGATCTCCCGGCGCGCCTCGACCAGTTGTCCCTGCAATGCAGTCGCCGCATCCCGCTCCGTGGCCGCGTCAGCACGCAGGTCCGACCACAGGTGACCAGCTCAAAGACCCTGGACATTTGAAGTTTAATTGGCCTTTTCTTTGCATACATGTATTTACACTGCTAGGGACCCAGCAAATTTGTTAAAGGGTCCCTAACGGCATTATAAAATAAACACTAAACGGCAACTGTCATTGGCAAAACACTAAACAGTAATTAACATCGAAAACACAAGAAATAATCTAAAACATGATGTACGATATAGCAAACTGTCATCGTTACTAAATCATGAAAACAAATATGACGCGGTAATTTGATGTAATGAGTACAAAAAGGTTTAAATATGTGATATGTGTAAGTGCGAATTTCAATACATGTGAAAATCAACGCTAGAAATCTCTTAGCAGTACGAATTGTTATGGAGCGAATTTTCAGTTGCGCTAGGAAAGACGGAAGCGACGGGGCTGTCTTTAGATTAGTAGTGAGGCTATTTCAAATGGTAGTTCCTCCTAATTCCAAAGTTTCACGATCATAATTAGTATTTATTCTTGGTAGTAAAAGTCGGGTGCGTGAAAAGCACCCGTTAGCTCGAGGTGGCACACGAAGAGACACCGACAACAATATGTTGAGACTACCGTGAAGTATACTGTACAGTATTATAAGTAACCAGATTGCGTACACTTAATACACCGAAATTTTGAAACAAATTGTCGTCTCTTACATTCTTACTATTAGGCATTATTATGCGTAGAGTTCTTTTTTTGGATAATTAGAACGGATTTAAGGTGAGACTTGTATGTGCCACCCCATATAGCAATGCAGTAATTTATACCGACTATGGTTGGGCGTTCGCTTTCACAAAGGCATATGCGTTCCGCATAGGGATGGCCGACACCGCAGCCTGTGACCACTGTGGTCACGAAGAGTCAAATGGGCACATTTTGTGTGACTGCCGCGGTATAGTGCAGAGAGGAAATTCCTTCAGCATGCACTAAACAAGCTGGACGACCATCCACTGTCGGAAGAAGGCGTCCTATGCCATCGTCAAGATCTCACGTCGCAGAAGAAGGCCGTGCAGCGCTACTGCGCTTCTTGACATCTACCGGCCTTCGCGAACGTCCCTAAGTGGAGCGTTCTTTGTGTGTGTGTGTGTGTGTGGTGTGTGTGTGTGTGTGGTGTGTGGTGTGTGTGTGTGTGTGTTTTATTTGTTGTGCTTGTCTGTAATCATGTACCCTCTCTCGCTGTCATCTTTCTACCCCCTCCCCCTTCTCCCCAGTGCAGGGTAGCAAACCGGAGTCTAGTATCTGGTTAACATCCCTGCCTTTCTGTTCATTTCTCTATATATATATGTGAATGAATGAATGCATAATAAAAATTAGTATTGTCTCTTGAAAAGAAATGTGCCGACATTTACAAAGAACGTGCAATCCGTATGAGGCTTTCCGAACAACGTTGCGAGCATGTAAATGAAATTTTAGGAGAGAATCTATGTATACTCCATAAGGAATTTTGTGCGATTGGCATGCTGTATTAAACAGCTGTTGTAGATTATGTCATTATGTGCTAAGATTTGCCGTCTTTCAGAGTGAAAAATAATGAATACAGTT
>CM023491.1:66387969-66431944 GCA_013339685.2 Hyalomma asiaticum
CCCGCGCCGGCGATTCGGTCCGTCCAGTGGGCGTCAGAAATGCCACGTGTTCGTGCATTTATGCCGGCATCGAGACATGCCGTCCGGCAGCCCCTGCGGGACCAGTCGGCCCCGAGCCCAGGGGACCGGCCTGCGCCCCCTAGCTCACGACTGCAGCGTGAGTCCTCGGGCCGCTCCAAAATCCGCGGCCGCGGTCGAACCGGCCACCGCACCGGAACCGGGTACGCCCCGAACCGCTGGCCCAACCATGACGGCTGCTGCCCCGCCACCGACGACGTCTCCGACCAGGGGCCTCTCCGCGGCCAGGGCCCGCCTCTGCACTCCGGCGATCTCCCGGCGCGCCTCGATGAGCTGCCCCTGCAGTGCGTTCGCCGCACCCCGTTCCGTGGCCGCGTCAGCGCACAGGTCCGAGCACTGACCCGCCAGCTCAGAGAACCGGGACATGATGAAATTTCTCGCCGAGACGGTGATTCGTTTGGACGAGTCGGCGCACAACCTCGAGAGCTCGCCCTCGATCTCCCGGGGGCGCGCATGCGTCCGCGCTCCCAGGTCCGCCCAGGCGCCGGCCCCGACCGCGGTAACAGCAGATACCAACGACGCCGATGACACTCTCCAGAGCCTCCGGTGTGCCGGGCTGCGACCGAACCACTCTGGCGAACCACGGCTCCTGTGACAATGCTTGCAAAAGCTCCATCTGCACGTACCGCGCGAGCCTCTTGCGCGGGGCGGCTTCTCGATTTCCGATCTTCACTGTTATGAACCTGTGCTCGGAAATGGTCACGTCCTCCTGGACCTCCCACGCACACCCCACTGCCACCACCGCCGGCATAGCCAAAGCCACATCGATCCAGCTGGCGGCGTAAGCGGTCTCGTAGGTGGGCGGTGACAGCGGATCATATAGGACGGCGAGACCGGTTGTCGCGACCAGCTCCATAACCCGGGTGCCTCGCCCATAGCCACCCCTCGGGCCCCAGGCTCGGTCGGTGCTTGGCGTTGAAGTCGCCCGCCACAGCAATGTTCGGAGAGGAGGAACGAGCCACAATTTCCTCGATTAGCCCGAGATTAGCCCATGGGCTTGTGCGGAGGGACGTCGGCTGACACTAGCACAAAATCGTGTTCTGCGGGCAACCAGCGTGCCAGGGTCTAGCCAGTCTGGAGAGCAGCCGGAGCAAGTCTGCGCTGTTCCTGCTGTGACCGAGCCGTTCCTGGTCGGGTGCGAGGTGTCCGGGCGAGCCAAGGGACGGGTCCGGCACAACAGGCTGGCTGCTGAAAGCGTGAAGCTGTCGTGCTGCTGTGCGAGCTAGTACATCGTCTTCTCGTGCACTCACCGACTTGTGCGAGTGGGTCGTGCACACGACCCTGCAACCCTTGAACAGCACGACGATAACGTCGACAACGTTACTGTGTAGTGACCGCCCACCCCAATCGACCTTATACACTTGCCGCACCACTGGGACGTTGGTCTAGGACGTTATATTGTAGTTTAACAGCTGTTCGCATAGCGTCGAACAGCTGTAATTTTATGTGTGTTGTTCGCGTTCCTGTTACAAATGTCTGTCCTCTCCATAACTTGGTTCCCGTATCCTGAGTCCTGGGCCCATGACCACGACAACTGGCGAGCCTATACTGTCAGGATGGCTTATTAGCATCACAAGCTTTTCACTCAGATACGGGGCCAGGCCATGGACAAGGAGCTTTTTCGTGATAGGCGAGAACTAGGCCTCGAGAAGGCCCGAACTTGGAAAACGGGCGGAGAGGGAATGCGCCCTAGCTCGCGATGAACGCGCAAGGGAACGCGACGCGGTGAAGGAGAGTGGTGAGCGAGAGCTGAAAATTCTGGAGCTGAAGTTGCGGCTTCAGGAAAATGCGGAAATAAAACAGTCTGCTGAGGGTTATGACGCAGGTGGATATGCCATAGGCAATACACGCGCGTCGGACGTATGTAGCCCCGACAAACTAATGTCGCCCTTCAATGAAGCACGGACGACCTCGACGCGCACCTACATCACTTTGAACGGGTTACGACGCGTCAAGGTGGCCCCGTGAGAAGTAAGCTCTTCACTGTTGTATGATACAACACGACTGGAGAGGCGCTGACCGTGATAGGCCGGCTGGACCCTACAGCTGCGTGAATTATGAGCAGCTGAGAGCGGCGCTACTGCAGCGGTTCCGGTACACTGCAGATACCCTCCGGTACACTGCACCGGGAGAAATTCCGCAAGGCAAACCAGAAGACAACGAGTCTGGCCTGCAGTATGCTGCAAGGCTCTCTGGATAGTTTGACCGTTGGTTCGAAAGAGCCAAACAGAGACAAGGTATGCTGGCTTGAGAGAACTAATCTATGTTGAACAGTTATTGAAAGGTTCCCAAGCACTGAGGATATTTCTCAAGGAAAAAAGATGCAAGACCCTTCGTTTACTGTCTAAGACCGCGAACAACTTCATGGAAGCGCAAGCGCTCTCAAACAAAGAACGTGTTCAGAAGAAAACCTGCGCCGATAGAGCCGTCGAAGAAGTCGGAACCTGCCGAGAAAGATAGAGAGAACTTCGATAGAGCCGTCGAAGAAGTCGGAACCTGCGCGAAGATAGAGAGAACTTCAACTCGTTGTTTCCTGTACGAGAAGACGGGTCATCGGGAGGCTGATGCTGGTCAGGCACTAAGGAACTTCTCCCGTCCGGTGTGGAAAATGCAACAGAACGGCCACCTGCAGTGATCAAGTGTCCCAGAAAGTTTGATAAGGGTCAGGCCTCGTGGGTTAACTCTGTCGGGCAAGCATGGATACTCGACTGCCGATCAGCGTAACAGCGGATAGGTCATTCTGCAAGATGGCGAGACAATATGCATCGTCAATGCGACATTTTGTCGAGCCGCTACGACTGTCGGAGGGATGGATGTGCCATTTGTCAAGGGACGTCCTTCGAGACACCGGCTGTAGCACTGCTGTCGTGCGGAAAGCCTTGGTCTTAAGAACTTCACTGAAACATCAAGCCCGGTGTACATCAAGCCCACTGTACTGGATCGCACAGTGAGGTATCCTCCAAAGCCAAGGTATTTTTGCAGAGCCAATTTTTCGTGGGAGAACAACGTATACGTCAACGAGGCAACGTATACTAACCCCGATACTGCTTCGGCCAGGTGGGAAGCGGCCCTCCGCAGCTCTCTGGCTTACCAGCTCTGGGCCGTCCAGCAGGCCCGCGGAGCGGCCGGCAGGCTTGGCCTGACGGTCCCGACGTGGGAGTCGCCCGCTGTGCGCTGACACGCGCCTTGCAGGACCACAATAAAGTTTTCCAACCAACCAACCAACCAAGTAGTACTCGCGAAGTGCATGGAAGACCCACTGTTCGATGTGATTCTGGGAAACATCAAAGGTGCGGGGCTACCTTAACGCGACGCCACTCCGTGAATCCGAGATGCAACTTGGATGCGGCGGTCACATCGCGACCAGGCAGAAATGGCACAACGACTACGCGAAAGGGAGGCTTGACAACGGTGCGCAAATAGTTCCCCGTGATTTGACCACGTGCGAACGGATTCCCCAAGGGGAAAGACGTACAGCCGCTGTCAGAGAGCGACGTATTAGAAGCGAGGCTGAAACCAAAGAAGCCACTTGTTGTAGGAGCAGGACGAACTAACGCGGGTGAAGACGCACCCTTATCCATGATGTCTCATCCGGCTTGGTGCGCGGAAATTGAGACGCTACAGCAATATGAGCTGAAAGACGAAACGCCGCGAAACTGTTTCTACGCGGTTGGCAAGCGGATTGCCAACAATAGTGAAACTGTGTTCTACCTTGGCGACAGGACTCTCTTCCGCAGGCACAAGCTGTCTTGTGGGAAGGAATTGCGACAACTAGTGGTGCCCCGTCAACTGCGGGAGACTGAGCTGAAACTAGCCCACGAACGCATTCTAGCTGGCCCTCAGGGCATGAGAAAAACAGTAAGAAGACACTGAGGACTTTTCCGATCCGACACAAAGAGGTTCGTGAGGGCTTGGTAAGTATGCCAACGCAAGGACCTCGTCATCTCGTGGGATGCGCTTCATTGGGCACTCTGCCTATTCACGCCGTGTAATCGCGTTGCAAAAACCTAGTGAAACCAACTGGCCAGAGCTCCCAACGAGAAACCGCTTTGAAGTACTTGGTAGCCGAGAAACAAAAAAACGTGGCTGCAGTCACAGCCGTGGCCCAGACAACGCCCAAGGACCGCTGCTAGCCACCAAGATGGAAGAGAGCAGCGACAACACCACAATTCGAGAAGCAACGAAAACAATGAAGAAAAGGACCACTCTTGGAACAAAGAAAACATTGGTCCCCGAGAGGAGCAAACCTACGTGGGTGAGTGGTTCACACCTTTCACCAGCCGCCAAATCTTCTTTACAATCAAGCCACACTGCTAACCCTCACCATTCCTACGCTCAAACACTGCGATCTATTCAGGCATCGCAGGCTCAGGGAAACATGAGACAGTTTCCACTAGGCACGCAAGCGAACGAGGGAGACACAGGCAGGCAGCATAACAATGTGACGGAAATCGCAGAGGTTTTACGCAGACTAGACCAAATCACTGTCGCAGTTACTAATATGCAGGGAAATATTCTGAATCTGCAAGCAGAAATGCAGAAACGAGATACCACAATAGAAAAATTAGAGGAGCAAAATGCGCTGCTCACAGAAAGGCAAGAACAAAGAGAGAGGACAATTAACCGCATTGAGACAATTCCCAACGTGATGAGAAAGCGTACTCATAATCTACCCTCTCGTTCGCAGGATGAAACACCTAACAAGGTAGTAGTTCCGGAATCGGACAACAATATCCCCCCCAAGGAAAATGGCAACCAACATGAACAGCAGCATAACCAATCAAAGAACCTCGCTAGCAAAAGATGAATTGATAATCTGGCAATGGGACTGCAGAGGTCTCAAAAAGAAAAAGGCGCTGCTATTGCAGCATATCAGACAGGTATCTAAACCCCCTGATATAATCGTGGTGCACGAGTCAAACGGGATCATCGCTCTGCCAGGTTACCAGGCATTCGGTCAACCCAGTATTAAAAGGAAACATCGGAAGGGTGCACGTGAGACTACCACACAGGGCATGATCGCAACTGACGTTAGGAGTGGCTTAGTGGCAGTGCGGCTCGATATTGCAGGAGGCAATACACAGGAGCAGGAGTACGTCACGGTAAAGTGCAGAATTACCAAGAGCGCGCTATAAATAGTTTTCACGAACGCTTGCTGGCTTCCTAATAAACCAAATAATAACATTCAGTGGCTCGAAAAACATTGTTACGGAAAGTTGTGAAGGAATGCTTTTTATTAGAGCAGACGGATGATGGTGATCTCGCTGTCCGGACTCTCAACACTTCTCGCTGCCATTACTCGTACGTTCCCCGACGCGGCAGACTTTGAGAGCAACGAAACGATCTCAACCTTTGCCACCACCATTCGTTTGCCAGCGTTCGTACTTCTCAAGGCAGTGGTCGCTTTACCATCCGTGATGAGTTGCTCTACAAGAAAAATTACCCCGGGACTGGAGCGCGTTTTTTTCTAGTTGTCCCCGACAGTCTTCGCTCCGAAACTTACGCGCCATGCATGACTCTGCGACATCTGGTCATTTCGGTTTCGTGCGAACACTACACCGCACAAAAGAGCGCTTTTAGTGGCCCAACATGTACCAGACAACCAAGCACTATGTGGCTAGTTGTGAAATGTGCCAACGTCACAAGCGACCGACCACTGCTGCACCGGGTCCCCTTCAGCCATTGACACCGACCACTACGCCTTTCGAGCAAGTAGGCATAGACCTTATGGACCGTTCCCAGTTTCAATAACAACTTTGAGGATGGAAGCTCATCTCAAGATTTCACAAATCTTAAGAAGGACGTCATCGATAGTGATTCGCACAATGTAGCTGACTCATTGCAGCTTAAGACAGAGGGAGCCAAGGCGTCTTCAGAGTCATCTGAACTAATTCAGTATGGTGCCACCAAAATCCCAACCAAGATTACAGCGCACCTAAGTGGGCTCCCCAAACCTCAGGTTGCTGTTACAACGAGAGTGCCACCTGTACCAAAGAGGGCTACAAGTGAGAAGTTACATGCAGCAGCTCGTATCACAAACCAGCCACTGGGAGATGCTGCTGAAAAGCGGGCTGGTTGCCAGCACCGGGTGTCGCCGGATAAGGAAAGCATTTCAGACAGGAGCCACAGCGGAGACAGCGGTAACACCGACTGCGACTCTGGTCTGGGCCATTCTCTGAGTGACCCACCTGCTGGCAGCGAGTGTGGCGGGAAGGCTGAGAGCAGCAGCAAGATGCTACAGGTGGAGTCGTCACCTGTTCTAAAGGAGGGGGTAGGAAATGAATTGGAATCGGCTGTACTGCCCACTACGCTCCCTGTGGGAGCACAGCCGACTACAGTCGATGATGGCACTGCCTCCAAGATGGGTGTGTATGATCAGCCGGTCTCCTACGCGGCATACCGGGGAATCCTGTCTTATCGGCGCAACACACCATTGAAGAAATATTCAGAAGCTCCTCAGTGGAAGCGAACTGTTGAACCAAAGAGAACAAAAGGCTTCAGTAGCGCTACTCGAGCTGTCATTGCCAATGGAATACTGAACAAGGGTGCCAAGGCAGCCCATGCAGCAAAGGATTGCTCACCGGAGCAGAAGAAGAACGAGGGCATCGCAAAAGGACCTCCACTGCCATCGGCTCCACAAAGCCCTAGCAAGGAAGAGAAGAGTGCTGGGTTTCTCAGCCCCACAAGATGGCTTCCTAATCGATGATGATATATCTGATCAGCCAGGACTGATAGCCCTAGAGCGGTCAAGAGGAATGAGGGAAGAAGAGGACGAAGTGCTGAGAGTCCGGACAGCGAGGCAGTTATCAAAGTTCTCAGCGTCGCAATCAGTAGTCGCAAGAGGAATGCGGGAAAGGCAGTCCACGTCTGCATGACGACGGCCGCTCTTGTACCACAAAATTATATTCCTGGAGGCGCAGCGCCCAGCGCTCGAGTCGACCTGATGGATCACGCAAACAAACCAGCCAGCACAAGGAATGATGATCGGTAATTATCGTAAATGGCCTACCGTAGAGAATATAAAAGGCTTTAAAGTACCAGATACTCTTGGCAGGAGACTTCAACAGTCCAAGTAAAGCATGGGCGTATGACTAGACAGTGCCGAATGGGAGAAAGTTAGAAGGCATCATGAACAACGCGCAGGTTACCCTATTACACGATACTACACTGGCTACTAGAACGGGCAATAGCGTCCAGAAGGATACGAACCCGGTCTTAACATGGTTCAGAGGACGCATAAGCGCTGTGTGGGACAACAGTCTCGAAAACCTGAGTAGCGATCATTACATTCTCACAAGGCAGCTTGCTGTGGAAAAAGGTCGAACCACTGATATAAATTTTGCTACAAGAAAGATTACTAAATGGGATGATAGGCGAGCTCAACTGTTACAGAGAGACCCAGTCGACGACATTGACTGCTTGGGTAAGAATATCAATTCTGTTTACAAAAAGAACACTTAGGAAGTATTAAGAGATGAGGGTCACCCCTATTCTATGTTCACTCCCATCTCTTAAATCTCCGGAGCAAGCAGCACAGACTATCAGTAAATACAAGAAGAATAAGCAAACAAAGAATTGCGAAATGATTTCAAAGAATAACCTCTGAAGTACAAAACTATGCACAGGAAATAGCCAACCAAAAACTGGCTGCAAATACGTGACAAACTTAACGGAGAGTTGCACACCCCGAGGGTGTGGCAAATACTGAGTACCCTTCTATGACAGGCAACACCAAGGCACGCGGTGACTAAGCTGCAAATCTGCACAATAAAAGGCATACGAGCTTGCTGAAGAATTTTTGCACACCCTTTTTCAATTGAAATGATGATTCCTTACCAGACTACGCTGAATACGACAACACAGATGCCGAAGTCATTATTAACTCGCCTTTCTCCCTTCGTGAATTACATGCCGCATTACACAAGTCAAAAGAAACACTACTACTGGCGCAGATGCAATCACGTACGCTATGCTGAGAAATTTACCAGATAATTATCAAGAGGCCCTACTGGGACATATAAATAAAGCGTGGAAACAAGGTGATAATCCAAACAGTGGAAACAGGCAGTTGTTATACCCATCCCTAAGCCAGGGAAACCGCCGGACAGACTGTCTAATTTAGGCCCATATCATTAACTTTCTGATCAGGAAAACTAATGGAGAAGATGCTTTTGGAGCCTCTTGAGTGGCACTTGGAAGGCCTTAAACTTTTACGCGACGCAATGATAGGCTTCCGAAAACACGTAAGTACGCAGGACGCTATGTTGAGCATCAGAAATCAGGTGTTCGATTTACAAAGTACAGCACAGCTAAGAACCATTGTAGGAGTCGATATGCAACATGCTTTTGACAGCGTCACTCATCGCGCAATTCTAGAGAACCTGAAGGCAACTAAGCCACTGCACAGGGTATATAACTATGTTAAAGATTTTCAGAATGAAAGAACGGTTAAAATGAAACTTGAGATTACAGGTCACCTGACCACCCAATCACACACCCCAGGGGTGTATACTATCACCGACCTTATTTCATATTGCAATGATGAAATTAGCCCCCTTACTAAAAGAAATACCAGACTTGCAACACAATTTGTATGCCGATAGCATAAGAATATGGCGCTGTCGAGGATCCCCCGTCTGGCAAGAACACATCATTCAAAGAGGATTGGATATCATATGTGAATACGCCCCGAAACGCTAGGGTTAAAATGTTCCCCTCAGAAATCCGAATACATTGTCGTTACTGAAGACACAGGCAAACAAGCAGAGGAATACAGGAGATTAATAGAACTGCGAATGAAAACCGCCGCTTTACCACGCCAAAAACTATACGAGTCCTCAGTTTCTTTCTCCGGGACAACGGCAAATCAACAACATTGGTCCATAAATTGACCGTACCACTTGAAAAAATCCTTGCAATGATTCGTAGAATAACCACACAAAAGAGGGGAATGAAAGAACATGAGCTACGCAAGGTTATAGAATCCCTGATCTTTTGCAGGATAATGTACTGCCTGCCA
The DNA here is from genome assembly GCA_013339685.2 of Hyalomma asiaticum. Lineage (NCBI taxonomy): Eukaryota > Metazoa > Arthropoda > Arachnida > Ixodida > Ixodidae > Hyalomma > Hyalomma asiaticum. Next base: position 66,397,067 of record CM023491.1, read on the forward strand.
TATGCTAAGATAACCAATACACAGCGAAACAACAGACACCATAGTTATAAGATGCGTTAGGCTTGCACTGGGAGTTCCAAAGTTCGCACCGAACCATAAAATTGAAGCCACTGGACTCGAACTCGCTCGAAGAAAGATGTGCACAATCAAGAGCAAATACAAAGACTTCGATTGACTCATCAGGGTCGAAACTTATTAAGCAGCTTACGATACGAAACCGCAGGTTTACCCGTAATTCCTTTGAACTTGCCACGACGGGATGATATACGAAGGATCAAAGTAGAGCCCATTCTAAAGAACATGCACCCGGAAAGAATAAAGAACGGCGTTCCAAAAGAATTAACTTCATGCAGCAGACAGACGCGAAAACGCCTACTATACGGATACTAGCCATAACGCTGAAAGGAGCAATGCAACGGTCGTAGGGTCATATCTCGACGCTCGCGAAAAGTTATTTGAGAGTCCCAACGCCTCAAGATGTGGAGCTGCTGGCGTAATGCTTGCAACCACGGAAATGACACTCGCGTCGAACAGACAGCCAGAGCGCTTGCAGAGACATTCAAAATGACGATTTGCCTTTCCGCATACGCACAAAACTCCACATGTACATGCATGCTCACCCCCTCTTACACCTATGTATACAATGGGTTTCCTGGCCATCAAGGGTTGCGAGGAAATCTAAGAGCGCACCAGCTCTCCCGCGCAGAAACTCCGGGACCTCCTATCCTTTGGCCCGTCGCAGACACTTATAACCCCAAGAGAGAACGAAAATACAAGCGAAAGGCGAAGCCTGTTTCAGTCTCGCAGGAAGCATCCACACTACTGCACACACCATCCTACACTCACTCGCGAGAGGACGCAACAAATTATACGAAGAGCCCAAACACACACATTACTCACTCCCGACTACACACATTGCATCAACAGACACCCAGGTTCACCCCCTTGCACGCACTGCAGGGCTTACCCATCTAACACACATTCTGTGGCACTGCTCCGGCACGCACGCGTTTAGAAACGAAATTTTATCGAAATTCCAGAAAATAATTAAGCGACCTGGCAGCTGGGAGGGTGGACCACTCCCCCCCACCCTCCGCCCCCCAAAAACTGCAAAAGCTGTGGTGGCCGCTTCTGGTACAGCACATGAATAACGTGTTGGGTCAGAACGCGTGAGCCTACCAGGAGGCCCGGACTGGGGCTTTAGTTCCTTTAGTTCCTAATAAATGTATTTTTTTCTCTCTTTTTGTTTAGCGTGGGCTGCTAGCAAGTGGTTTGAACGTTTGTGTCATGTTGGGAACTTCCACGTGTGTACAACGTAGTGAAAGTTGGGGGGAATGTGGTATGCCCGAGGCTGTCTAGGAGACAAAAAGGAGCCGAAAAGACGACGAATAAGAGTGCGCGCCTCAGCAAGCGGAACGTGAAGCTGGTGCTCTTCATAACGCTGGATGGGCTGAGCTAGCGCTGCCAGGCTAACCAGCGCGTATCCCCGAAAAACGCAACGTACCGAGCTGGTGCTACACACCAGCCGGGACGAGACTGGCGTGTTCTTGCGGGCAACGAGCGTGCCGGGGCCGAGCCAGTCTGGAGAGCAGCCGGAGCGGGTCTGCACTCTACCAGGTGTGACCGAGCCGCTCCTGGTCGGGCGTGAGGTGTCCGGGCGAGCCAAGGGACGGTCCGGCACAAACGGCTGGCTGCTGACAGCGTGAAGCTGTCGCGCTGCTGTGTGAGCAAGTACGTAGTCTGCTCGTGCATTCACCGACTTGTGCGATTGGGTCATGCAGACGACGCTGCAACCCTTTCAAGCACGACGACGACAACGTCGACAACGTTACTGTGAGTACGAACGTTACAGACTTGCCGCACCACCGGGGACGTTAGTCCAAGACGTCACATTGTTAGTTTAACAGCTGCTCTGCGTGGCGTCGAACCGCTGTAATTTTGCGTGTTGTTCGCGTTCCTGTTATAAATGTCTGTCCTGTCCAGGGTGTTGAACAGAACCCGAACCCAAAATCGTAACCGAGCCGGGATTGGGCAAGAGCTGAACCCGAACTCGAACCGATATTCTCGGAACGTGCTCGAACCGGACCGAATCCGAACCGTAAAAAAACCTGTTATCGGTTCAAAACGAAGCGGTTCAAAGAGCGTCGGTGCCACGATCTGCCAGCAGCAGCTCGTCGCTGCTGGCAGATTCCAGATTCATTCCAGCCTTTCTGTCGGCCTCTATCGTTTTATTTGGCTTCCTGCAAATGTACCTTCCTTTTTACAATGCGGTGGTCCAGTGGTGCTTGAATGCGGACCGGAAAGCCGCGAATGGAAGCCCGGTCAGCCCGGCCGTGCGGTCGCATTTTGGTGGAGGCGAAACGCTAAGGGTCGTGTACTGTTCATTATACATTAGTGCATGCTAGGCAACGCCAGGTGATCAAGAATTGTCGGGGCCACCCACTATGGCATGCCTCTCCTTCTTACTTTCACATTCCCTTTCATGAACCTGCTGCCGCACTGCCAAAGGCTACAGAAAACAGCATCTTTTAAGCGAATCACAATTATTTTTGGCCCTCTTCCTTCGGAATTGCCTCTGAAAGTTCGCGTGATTCGGCCCAATGGAGTGGCTGGAGCATAAAAACAAATTTCCTTCACCACATATTGAAATTTCTGCTAAGCTATCAAAACCATTTTTAATAAACGTTCAAGAATATGCTTTAGTGATAACGGCAACATTTACACCTGCGAGCGTTGAATGTGTATGTTCTATCAAACAAGGCCAATCGATAGCCGGCAATCTGTGTTAGCCTTGTCTGCGTTATTCGCGCACAGCATTCAGGGTATCGTGAAAAGAATATGGAGCTGCCAGCATGTAATTTTCACTGCTTGGATACGCATTCGACATGCTGATTCCGAAATATTTCTGCGTAATATTCTGCGTCCATTTAATAATGCCAGTTCACAAACCTTGCGTTCTTGCAGTCCCGAACTGACAATGCGACAATACAGGCCGGCATGGGTACTATTCGGTGACTTTTCGGAGACGTCGACAAGATATTTAAGAATGTAAAGGTATAGTGAACTCGGGCGTTTGCTCGAAAATAGATTTGGGAAAGCTAGAAAGTAAGAAAATACTTTAACACCGTGTGACACCACCATTCAGAAGCAAGATCGGAGCACGGCTTGCTTTCCCGTCGTCTCCGATGGCGCGCCAACCTCAGATGCAATGGCGGCGGCTATTATGACGTCAAGGGCAGAGTTGAGGGGAACGCGCGCAGGTGAAATCTAAACGCGCTTTTATCGCTCGATCTAAACGCACCCAGACGATGCGACGAAGCAGGCTATAATATATAATGGTGAGCCACGATTCCGAATGCACAGTCCCAAAATGTTCGGAAAACGTTTCACGACCCCTTTAAGAAACTCGTGAGCAGCCCTGTCTTTTCTTTATGCAACCCATCACTTTCTGTTAAGCGTAGATAAAAGCTAATTATTTTGACATTCTCAGCATTGCGGTTTTCATTCGGAATCGCGGTGTTGTAGTCTACTCCAAGAGCACTGTACTCCACAATAGATTCATTTGTGACGTAACGGCCCACTTTATCGCTAAGTTCAACGTGATTATCCATCGAATGCAATCCAGTCGTGCCGCACGTGTTGCACAAGTAAGAAACGACGAGCGCGTTTCATTGCCAGCATACTCTACGGAATATTTCATTTCATTTTCTTCAATATTTGAACGATCGTTTTTCTATAACATTGTAATCTGACGCGGCTCGAAAATTTGTTCCTTCGAACATCCACATAAATTTCCGCTGTTTAGTCAATTTTTTATAACTAGTGCCGGAAAGAAAAGCGTATGGGAGAGCTCAAGGATGGACGTATCGGAGGACCGCAGAGGCCCGCCATGTGACGTCCCGAGAGGCGTGGGTGGGGCGAGAGACGAGAACGCGGGAAACGGCATCCTATTTTTCGGCTGGCGCGGCGGTCAGAGGATCGCTGGAGCTTTCGCTATTTGCGAGTTTGCGGAAAAACCGCGCTTTGACAGCAGAGGCGACGCTTGCACGGCGGCCCCAAATGAGCGTGTACATTAGGCGGCGACTTCGGAGACGATAGGACGCCGACGCCTAACCCCACGCGCCCTTTAAGTGCTTGAACAAAGGCAACGGAGCGTCTCCGGCATATTGCAATCGCCGTTCATGCAGTAAGGAGAAATGCTCTACAAGCACGAACACCTGACCGACCACAAAAGAGCAGTTGCGGACAGACTAGTCTTTTCACCGAATGTTTCCAGCGTGAGGGCGCCTAGGCTATTCCTTGCACATGGAGTGTTTCGGAATGGAAGCGGTAGTAGCTAACGCTCGTTGCGGTAATCTGTACTAGGCTGTCCGACGTCCTCTTGGAATATCGAGTTTTGTGTGTTTATTGTATGCGAGTCGGGCTCAGACGATGAACAAGTTTAATGCATGAACAGTGGCGAGTATATACAACTGCTGCTGCAGTGGCGCATGCGCAGTAATAACCGAAACATTTATGTGGCGCTTTATGAGCCTTGCTACATTTATATTTTGCTTTCTATATTTCGGGAGAGGAGCTTATGCTGGATTGTACTATGGAGGCGGGTCCCAAACAATGGTCGCACGGCGCGTTGGAGTGGCGAGTTTTCTACTGGCGACGTTGCCATACACAACGATTGAGTAGGCGCCCTGGAGAGGCAGCGCTGTCAGGGAGAAAAAGTCGTCTTGGGCCTAAGGACGGGGCTCACTTTTCGAGATCTAAGAGACTCAAAGAGAAGCAGTGACATTCCGTCGTGTTTCGGAGGAAGAAGTAAGCTTCGTTTGCGATCCCTCGTACGAGAAGCGCCGTTCGGCTCTCCAACCTCGCAGAGATGATGTAGTCGTTGCGAGAGCATGATTTCAGCAGCAATGATCGGGGAGAATTCTTGAGCGTCTTCGAGGTCGACATACCAGTGCCTACCCAAGCACCAGTCCACAGACCGGGGACGAGACCTGTGCGCCGATGGAGCCCATCAATGCAGATAATTAAGCATTCCTTTCGTTGCGGCTCGGGAGACTGCGCTTTTAGTTTATATTTTAGTTTATAAGGTGTTTTTCCGTTTGTGTCGGTTGTTCTTTGAAGAGTTTGTTGCCGTGTTAATTCCTGTGTTGCATTATGCGTTTTTGCGTGATTACGTTAGACACCAGGTGTTACTTGTATACTGTAATTATATTCGTATATTAAATTCCATGTTTTGTTTACTTAATTAAGCCTATTGCCTCTTTTCTTCCCGGCCCCAGCACGAGTCCGGTTTGGTTATATGGTTGTTGAGATGTGCAGCCAAAGGGGGTGAGCGAATATAGTGGTCGTAATTGTGAAGCATTTCGAGCGGAGTCGTAAGGTAGTTGTGGTGGTTTAGTGATGTTTCGTAAGGTTTAGAACTGCCCCCCCCCTTTGTGCGTAGTGCGGATATCTCAGCCACGCAACGAAGCGCCTATAACATGGCCGTGTTTACAGCAGAGCTGTTACAACCCCTTGTAATGATCAGTCTGTCGTGCGCAAATGGAACAAAGCGAACCCACGGCTGCCCTCTACCCACTAAATGAAGAAAGAAAGAAAGAAAGAAGAAAGCAAAGAAAGAAAGAAAGAAAGAAAGAAAGAAAGAAAGAAAAGAAGAAAAGAAGAAGAAAGAAAGAAAGTCTCGGGCTGCGCACGAGGGTTAGGTGAAACATCGGTTGCTTTTGACATATGCTGCGCGGCCCTTCTTCACCTCCTGACAAGACCTACGGCACTTACCCACCGGGGGAGATGAGCCAAGAGTAGTTGATAATTACATTTTGATTTGGAATGATTGACAGGAACAGATGAAAAAAAGGAGGGTTTGGAGGGAATTTAATTAGTGGAATTGTGCGCGTTAACTATTCAAACCAGACAGATGGTTCACCGAAACCTATACGGAAGAATAAATTATGTTTTACAACACAGACGAGAAGAGTAGTCTATCTCCACGCTTGATTTTTTAACAGGAATAATCAAAATAGTGTACTATTTGTCATTTGTACGTAATTACAAGCGGCATCGAATACGTCCCTATGGCAATATCCCAGTGCTGAGGCACCAAAACAGAGAGCAACTTCAGTTGTTAAAGTTAGTCCCAACTTAAATATCCGAATTTCTAGAAGCCATTTTCGGAGGAATTTGTGCCGGCAGCAAACCAACAAATAAATATCTATGCTTTCAATTATTTCACGACAGAAATGGCAGAGGGGCGACAATGCCAAACGAGCCCTGTGTGAGTAAAGATTTAGCGGGGGGACACGACATCGCAATTTGCTGAGAATTACCTCAGATTGCCTTGACGGACACCACTTAGATGTCCATGGTTGCTTTGAATGACGATATCCTGTCTGTCCAATATGTGACAGATTCCAGTGAATCTCTACGGATAGAAAATTTCCTATGTCTGATTGCTGTTATATACTGCACTACTGGAAGAACTGATATTATCGGACCTTGGAGTGATGCTCCAGCCATTGAGTCGGCCATCTGAGTACACCACGGGATTGCTAAAACAGGCTGGTAGCCTCAGCTTTCAAAGCTGAGGGATCACGGTGAAAAATGATCTAAACAACTCATTCACCAGAACAAAAAGTAGACAGCTCCAAAGATCCATCACTAACACAAAAAAGACCAGCCGGCACAAACCCCGCTCTTTCATTAAACGACACCCGATACATACGGAAAGTCATAAGCATTCATTTTTCCCTTAATGACGCGAAATGGAACAAGCTGGGTCCAGTATAACAAACAGCACAACAATAGCCACCTTTTCAAAATTGCTCAAAAACGAATTATGCGCTTCACAATTATGAATCACCATTACCATAAACTCCTGCTGTGCCACCTTCTTGCAATTTTTATATTTTAAATGCTTTCTACCTTGTTTTCTGACATGTTACTTTCTAGGTTCTTCTTTGATTTTTTTTTCTACCAACACCAGAAAGATATCAACTTCTGTGCAATCCTAGTTTAATCACCTTGCAGTATGTACCTTCCTTATTATGCCAACAGTCTATCTTTTGCCTCTGGTTTAGCGTCTGTTCCATCAACCCCTTGTATTATGACTGGTGCCTCCTGAGCGCCGCGCTTTTTCTTTTCTTTTTTTGCCTCGCAAATTGCCAACCTGATTTCATTAGCTCTTGTTGCTCATTAGGATTACTCCATGTACTACCGAGTAATTACTGTTATCTTGTATATTCATTTTCTATGCTGCGTTGCATTTCCTATTATAATTACTATTATATTTCCTTTACACATCACTATGGCTTACATCTGTACATTCCCTCCCTGTAATAATGCAAGTTGGCATCGACCGCATTAATAAATAAATAAATAAATAAATAAATAAATAAATAAATAAATAAATAAATAAATAAATAAACACCTCGAAGTACGTGGGCACCAATAGGGAACCCTGGCCAAGAACGAACGTCTTGTCAACTTTGACAAAAAGGCTAGATTACGATTTTAAATTTTTTTGCACCAATTGTCAGCAAACATCTCTACAAAACTGGCATTACATATCCATTCATAGAACGAGGGTCAGCAACAAAGCGAAAATAATCAGTAAATCATTAGAGAAATAATTTGAATGAATATTTGGGTGTGAGTGTTTGGCCATGAGTCTTGAATGTGGGAAAGCTTTTACGTCGTAATTAAATTATGTTACTGTTTCTGTTGCTCGCTAGTGTAAGGGGCTATTTGCTTTTGGTATTTCGGCCGACGTTCCCAAAAGTTTGAAACTGGAATCCTTTCACCTCTTTCAGGGAAACCACTACATCCTGAAAGGTATGCCACTTCGTGTCGGCTCTTATGGAGTGTTCACTGTATTGTATAGAGGGAGCAAAACGTGAGTACAGTTTGGTTGTATTACTTCTGCTCTCGAGAGGTCCAGACTGCCAAATTTTACGATTGGCTGTGTTAACGCGACAATTTGACAATGTTAGAATAGGGCCTCGCTGCTTAGTCCAGCGTGTGTATAAAATGAACAATACCAAAGGCGCGCACAATGCAAAGCAACATACAAGCAAAAAGGAACACCTAACGCGCGTGTCATCGAAACATAGAAGATAGCGGGAGTATACAAAGTGGAAAGCACTCAGGTTTCGAAAAACACTCGATCATGAGGAGCCTACAGAGATATCCTCGCTTGCGTCGCACTGACACAGTTCTCACTTGTGTCACAGTGACTCGAGTGGAAACTCAACCTCTATGAGGTAGAAAAATAAGGTGAACACGAAACCTATCTACACATTACATTCGTCGTAAATGACCATCCGTATATACAAAAAAAAAAATGAAAAAAGCAACTCATCGCAACGTGGCGTATAGTATGTGTTAGGAGCTTGCACGGATGCACACGGCGCATGGACCTTCTGGTATAGTTGGTAAGACATGTACCGCAGTTCGTCTTCTCCGATCTGGATGTTTCGGCGAGCTGCGCACATGATCGAGTGGTGCCGGACCTCGGTGGTGCCACTGCGCGCCGGGGCGCTCGCTGAAAGACGCCACCGTGCTCGACCTAGCATCAGCTTTGTGACATATTTTGTGACAATTAAAGGCACTTTACAGTGCCTGCGGACGTCCCCAATCGCGATCCTGGTCAACAAGCTGGAAGGCAGCATTCTCAGGTAGGGAAGGCCGCCGTTGCCTGCGCTCCTGAGGGACCATTTGAACCCTACCAGTAGTCGCGTCTTCGTTGCAACCCATTGCAACAATTGACTCGCGGAACTAAACCAAAGCATAGCCGCGTCCCTCCACGAAAAGCGTGCGTTCCGCTCAGGAAGTGGTCCAGCATCGGGCAATCTTACCACGAGAATCTCTGCATCTCTGTAACCCACGCGTGATTGAACAGGATTTCTGACCATCCGTTCGCTTTCACGGAGCTAGCTGGGAACCCTCCCTGGCGCGCCTTGACGCTCATGTGACTTTTTCCGCAGGCGGTGACGTAAGACCAACGTGGCGATGAATTTCAAGAATATTTCCGCGTGTGAGGTGAAGGAAGGCGGATGCTGCGAGGTCATGCTGACAATGCAAGGCTGAAGGAGTAACATTTTATTCATTTTCCTAATGCGCACGGTAGTAAGTTATATCGCATAAGTGACGCTACGAAGGAAGAAGGTAACAAGTTCGACTCCTACTACGTTGCGGCTTCTATCTTTACCAACTTCAAGAGAATGCCTTTTAAATGGCGATGTACTCGATAGTTTTTATGTATTTATTTATTTATTTATTTATTTATTTATTTATTTATTCCTTCATTCATTCATTTATACTGCAGGCCAACATGCTGGCCCATGCAGAAGTGACAATACAATGACAAAATAATCACAAGAGGTTGAGAATGCAAGAAAATATAACCAGTACATGAAAAGGATACAAGCTATAACCATAATGCAATACTACCACAACAGACGAATTGGCACTTTGGTGAAAAACACTTTGCAAATAAGAGCAGGGAACAGAAATGTAGCAGACTAATTACAATAAAGGAAAGCACGCATGAAATCGCTCTTCAAACAATGGCCGGGCACTGCGCACATCAAAAAATGCGCATTAAAATGAGAAGTTTCAAGCACTGGTACAGTTTATACTGGATTTGGGAAAAATAGTTTCCTAACTCTTTTGTAAAGCGCCTCGATTGCATCACATGAGGAGGGAGAAAATACCATTCCGTTATGATGCGCGGGAAAAAAACTGTTCATGTGAGATTTAGTTTACGCAAATATTAGCGTAAGGTAAAATTGTCTATGTCTTTGTATACTGTACGTTTGTAGGTGTGTTACAATTGTGATCCTATATGCATATATGCGCTGTGAACGTTGTATGCTGCCTATGTAAGGGTCTTCAGGGACTCAGTCAAGCTGTCTAGAGCAGCTTTTAGCCCTGAAGACCATCCAGAATTTTCTGGTGAAATAAACTTTGATTGATTGATTGATTGATTGATTGATTGATTGATTGATTGATTGATTGATTGATTGATTGATTGATTGTCTAGTTGATCGTGTTTTTAGGGGTGCTACAAAATAGGGCAAATGAAGCCTAGTTTCCTTTTTTATGATGTTATGTAAGAACTCCAGGCGACTAAGTTTAACCCGATGTTCCAGTCAACATATGCTATTGGGAAGCTGTAGCAATGATGGGGAATTTCCTCTTTAATATTTTCTAAATATAAATGTAACAGCTTCTTTTTTGCACAGGCGCCAAATTCGTAATGTCATTCTTGGTGCGAGGATCCCATACAGCCTCCGCATATTGAAGCTTTGAACGCACGTGTGTGTTATATGCTAAAATTTTACCACTTAAGCAATTTAAAGGCAACCTTAGCTGAATGAAATCACGCGCACGGGGCTCTCCATACATGCAATGACGCATGTATATTAGACAGGACACCAGCACTAGAAAATGAGGCCCTAAAGCACGGGCCAACCAGCCGCTGCCATTCATAACTAAATACTCCCATGCGCTTCCAAACAAATAATATTCTTCGCAAGTACTATCCTATACTAACAAGCAAAGATCGCCTTTTGAAAAGCGTTTCCACAAATACCAAGTCACCTACCGCCGTAACAGAAATTTTAAGTACGTCTTCAGAAAAAGATTCAGCGACGCATAGACAGGCTAGAAAATGAACGGTGGAAATCGTTCTGTGAATTACTCGATCCTCGGAAGCCACTTTCACTTATCTGGAGAACAGTGCGCGGTCTTCGCTCATCCCCGCAGCAATGGCACCCTTTTACCGCTTTAGCGCTCCATTATGGCGTACCAGAGCTGGAAGTGGCGGAAGAATTTTCAAAGCCAACGATCAAAGCCAACGAAGCCGTTGTCATCCCTGAGCCTAAGGTACCAGAAATGGAATTCCCTTCACCATCGAAGAACTAGAAGCTGCTCTAGCTGCCTCTAAGCGCTCGTCTCCTCCAGGCCCTGAAGGGATCACCTACATTGCCTAGGGACATCTTGGACCGAAGCGCTGCGGTGTGTTCGTGACAGACTGCTGACGACCGATGTCAGAATCTATACCGACTGCCTGTGTCTGCTGCAGGCGCTCACCAAACACCAGACTCGTGCGTCTATAGCATCGTATAGTCGGCAACGAAATGGCAGACTTTCTGGCCCCACGAGCGGCAATAAACGGTGAAACACGACAGGCTCTTCTAACTCCGCGAGCGGTCCGAACGGCACTTAGAGACTGGGAGAGGCAACACTGGGCTCGCGACTGGTGCGAAAAAAACGCAGGGACCAACCTGTCCGAGTGGGTCCGAAGAGTGCCAGAGGTGCCTTCAGTTCAAGGAGCCTTTCCTTTAGCTTTACGAGGGCAGTCACGGCACTTCTGCCGTGCGGAAATCCGAATTGGCTCTCGTGGCCGTGCCCGTTCTTCCATAAAAGGAAGTATAGCCGGCCGTTAAATAAAGGCTCAAAGACCTTGCCAAATGTAGAGTTGATGCACATGGACCGGGAGGATGACGTGCGCCGGGGAGGACGATCGGGATTCGAGATGAAGATTATTCGACCTCTGCACCAGCACTGAGGAAAATAACCCAACCGCAGAGCCGCATTGACATTAAGGAACGCGTGTGTACCTCGAAAATTCCCTTCATAAGACGCGGTGTTATTTCGTCCGGACCCGCCGACCACCTCGGAGGCATCCCCGCTATTACCGCACGCACCTCCGCCTCGGTGAAAGGGACGTCCTCACGCGATGGACCGTAAGGCTCGCCGGCCAGACTACGAACGGCAACGTGTTCGAGCAGGTCATCATCGGTTCTGTCCACCGTGATTTGCGGCTGTAGCAGAAGCGCTCCTGTCTCTAACGACGTGGACGTCAGCGAACCATCGCTTTTCTCCAAGACCGGCAAAAGTCGGGGCGGGCGAGTTCTCCCGAATGCCTCCCCATACATTTCGGCGAACACGTTGCCTCTGGAGCAGGCTAAGTGACACTCCCTCTCAAAGGAGTCCCGCGCATCGCGGATCCGCCGAGGGAACCTCGCCAGAGCGGCGTTGTACTCTGTTCGCCACAGACTGCGCATCGCATCGTTGCTTGTGCGCTGATACCTCCTACGCATGGCGTTCAGCCACCTCCTCTCCCGAGCCAGCGTCGGCGTCCATCAAGAGTTGCCCGCGTGGCAGGGTTTGACGGGCCGCCGTTATCCTTTAAGGTGCCTGTAAAACCGCCTATTAAGCTCTTCAGAACTTCTGGTGTGCCGGGCTGCGACCGAACCATCCTGCCGAACCTCAGCTCCTGGGACAAAGCCTGCAAGAGCTCCATCTGCGCGTATCGCGTGAGACTCTTGCGCGGGGCAGCTTCTCGATTTCCGACCTTCACAGCTGTGAACCTGTGCTCCGAAAAGGTCACGTTCTCCTGGACCTCCCAAGCACACCCCGCCGCCACCACCGCCCGCGTCGTCACATCGAGCCAGCTGGCGGCGTAAGCGGTCTCGTAGGTGGGCGGCGACAGCGGATCATTTAGGACGGCGAGGCCGGTCGTCGCGGCAAGTTCCATAACACGCGCGCCTCGCTCGGGCCCCAGGCTCGGTGCTTGGCGTGGAAGTCGCCCGCCACGACGTTCGGAGAGGTGGAGCGAGCCACAATCTCCTCGCTTAACCCGAGACTGTGTTCCATTGGCTTGTGCGACGGGGCGTATGCTGACACCAGCACCAAATCCGAATCTCTGGATTGGCAGAAAATGCTGACCACCTGCTTAGACACCAAGACGGGACAGACGTCGAACGCGGGCCTCCGTAAGGTGACAAGGGCTGCCGCGTCGTCGCCGCAGCCGACATAGGAGAACCCTTCAGGCAGCTTGGGCGTTCTGCCCTTCGGTCTGTACGGGTCGCACGCCACTGCTATGTGTACGTTCGTTCGCACCATGTTATGGCACAGGTTACCTAACGACAGCCTCGCATGGTCCAGGTTAACCTGCAAAAATGTAAAACACGGCCGTTCCACTCGCGCCCCCTAACGGCGCCGCCCTCGCCACTAGGTTCCGCCATAGTTTGTTCTTGCCCTCATCCGCGCCACTCGGTCCCGCAGCAGAGGGCAACCCTGGGACCCCGCTGCGTGGCTGGCCGCCTTCAGACCCGCCCGGCGACACGCAGCACAGCACTCGGCCGCGCCGCCTGCGCGCACGGCGCAGTTTGCTGCGAAGTGGCCCTCCGTGCCACAGCGCGTGCACACGGCCCTAGACGCCTCGGCCGCATCCGGGCACATATTCCTACCGTGGCCGTTAACGCGCAGACGGTGCATAGCCAACTAGCCTTTGGCTATGGGTCTAAACAGTTTTCATATTTCTGTGTGTTTCACGTCTGCAAATAAAGTATTGAATTGAATTGAATGGCACATGCAGATCCTCGATAGACTAAAAAGCGGTCGTCCTGTGTGCGGTCGTCCTGTGTGCTTCTTTCTATGTCCTTGTTTTTGTTCCGCTATAGGATGTTTTTAAGTCAAGACCAACTAGCCCAAATTTCAGCATTAACCTCGATGGCCCTAACCACCGTCCACCCTATCGTGAGCCTAGGGCTGCCCATGATTCGGCGAAGCGCGGCAGGATCCGCCTCCGCCACGTGCATCCTCGCCCCCGAGAGCTCCCGGAGGGACAACCCGAGTCGACACGTCTCCAGGTCTAATTGCAGGGGCTGGTTCCGTTCATTTAGCTAGTGCAGAAACTCATCGGCTCCGATGTCCGGATCGGTGCGGAGGGGTGCGGTGTGCGCCCAGGAGTCCCAGCAAAGTGGCCCTCTGGATAGATACGACCCGTGACAGGAGGCGGCAATCCGGGCGTGTTTTGTCCCACCAGACAGGCGACGCGTACGTCACACCAGGGAGGAACACATTGCGGTACAGGGAGGTCTTCTGCTCGGGTCGTAAGCGACCTCCCTGCATTTGCGCAAGTGCGGCGATCTTCGAAACCGTGATCCCCGCCTTCTCCCTAAGGTGATCGGCGTGTTTAAAAAAGGGCAGTCGATTGTCGAACACGACGCCAAGAACGCGTATGGCAGCCTTGTACGCGAGACTCCTGTCGGCGCTGCTGATGCGGATGGGAGGGCGGTTCTTCTCCATCCCGCGGTGGCCGTTGGTGAACAGGACGCAGAACGTCTTTTCTCTGCTCACTACCACTCTCGCGGCGGCCGACCATCCGATCACCTCCCGGAGTACACGGGAGCCCAGCTCGGCCAGACCGTCCCTGGTCTCCGCCGGGACGACGATGACGGTGTCGTAGGCGTACGCCTGTACCGTGACGCCCGTCGGCAAAGGCAGGCCAAGTAGGTCGTGGATGGTGACGTTCCACAACATCGGGGAGAGTGGCGAGCCTTGAGGGCTCCCCAGAGAAGGGTACGCCTCGATCTCCCCGGCATTGGAAGTAAATACCACCGAGCGGTCCTTCAAGAAACTGCGGAGAAGGTGGTACAAGTTCCCGCGCGCTGCGTTCCCGAAAGAAACGCAACACGCCCGGGTACCACACGCTGTCGAAGGCGCCCTGAAAATCCAGCGCCATTAAGACCGCCGGGATTCTAGACGCCTTCAGCTCGGCGAGCCGTTCCTTCAAGCGAACGAGTGCGGACACGGCACTCCTGCCGTGGGTAAAACCAAACTGGTTCGCGTGGACGTGTCCGTTTTTCCACAAGAAATAAAGGCGGCAGTTCAGCAGCCTCTCGAGGACCTTGCGGAAGACCGAATAGACGCATAAAGGGCGGTAGGAAGTCGTGCGCTGGGGAGGGTAATCGGGCTTCGGCAGGAAGATTATCCACCCTCTGCGCCAGCACCTGGAAAAGTGCCCCAATCGCAGAGCCTCGTTCAGCACGTGCATCACGAATGGCGTGTGCGCCTCGAACATACTCCTCATGAGGCGCGGCGTTATCTCGTCGGGGCCCGGCGACGACCTTGACGGCATCCCCGCGATTATCGCACGCACCTCCGCCTCGGTGAAGGGTACGTCCTCGTTACACGGCATGTATGGCTCTTCGGCCAGACTGCGCACGGCCGCGTTCTCGGGCGTATCCTCCTGCGCATTGTCCACCGCGATTTGAGTTCGCAGGAGGAGCGCGGCAGACCCTAAATGGGTAGACGTGAGCGACCCGTCAGGCCGCTCTATGGGGGGCAAAAGTCGTTCTCCCAAACGCCTCCCGAAACGTCTTCGAAAACGCGTTGCCCCTGGAGCAGACCGAGTGACACTCCCTCTCGTAGGAGACGCGCGCCTCGCCGATCCGCCGGCGGAACCTCGCCAGGGCGGCGTTGTATTCGCGTCTCCAGAGAGAGCGCATCGACTCGTCGCCCGCACGCTGGTACCGTCTACGCATGGCGTTCACTCTCTTTCCTTCGTCTGCCAGCTCCGGCGACCACCAGGAATTACCCGCTCGCCCGGGTCTGACGGGCCGCCTATATCGGTCAAGGTATCGGTTAAGCACCCTATAAAATGCGCTCATGACCGACTCGAGGGCTCCGGTGCGCCGGGCCGCGAACCAACCACCTCGGCAAACCACGACTCCTGCGACAATGCCCGAAGGAGCTCCACCTGCGCGTAACGCGTGAGCCTCCTGCGCGGGGCGGCCTCGCGACCGCCGATCCTCACAGTCACGTACTTGTGCTCGGAGAACGTCACGTCCTCGCGCACCTCCCAAGCACACCCCGCCGCCCCCACCGCCGGCGTCGCCAGAGTGACGTCTATCCAGCGGGCGGCATAGGCGGTCTCGTATGTAGGTGGCGACAACGGGTCGTTGATGACAGCGAGACCGGCGGTCGCGGCGAGCTCCATAACGGGGGCTCCCCGCTCGTCTCCAGCCCTCGGGCCCTAGGCTCGGTGTTTCGCGTTAAAATCACCCGCCAGCACGATGTTCGCCGAAGAGGAACGCGCCACTATCCTCGATAAGCCCGAGAGTGTGTTCCATGGGCTTGTGTGGCGGGGCGTAGGCGGTGTTAAGATCGGCGTGGGCCCCCCATGGATGTGGTAGAGGAAGGCTGCTGGCGGTGGCCGCTGGGTCCACTTTTCGGGGAAAATGACCGTGGGGAGCGCGTATGCTTGCGTTCTCACGGATCTACATCCCTGGGCTGCCGTCTCGAGGAAACGAGTGCATTGTTTGACGCGGCAGCGACGGCCTTGTTCACCAGCCCGCGGGAAGCTCCTGGAATCCACCTGGACCGTCGGTGTGGCGTGCGGTGCGTGTGTGCGCGTTTGTGTCGCCTTTGTGGCAAGAACTTCGCGGCCGCACCGACGCAGCGAGAGGGGTGCATCAGCGCACCGGCCGACTGTGAGCACTGCTGCCAGCGGGTGGCCTATGGCTTCCCCAGTGTGAGAAACGGCAGCATTCGTCAAAAGGACGGGGCCGGGAAGAGGGCTTTTATTTGTGCTGCTGTTGTTCTTCAGCAAGCCTCTTCGCCGAACCGTACCTTCTCCGGACTTCAGCATCGGCTGCCACCCGGGTCACGTCATACCTTGCTACCGAGAAGCAGCGAAGGCGGGGCGTGACCTCCTCTCTTCGAGGGCGGAGACAACGTCGTCATTGGACTCTTTTGTACATAGTGATGTATATAATACGAGCGCAGACAAGCGCAGAGCCCCGATCATCATGTAAAATAAACCATCTCTCTAGCTTCCTCTTCTGACTCGTCATCGTCTCCGTGTCAACTCCGCACTCCGGCAACCTTCCCTTGGAGTCGGGATGGGTCAAACGTCGTCCTGATAGCGGTGGATCCTTGGACCGACGGCCCGACTCCTGCAACTCCCACCAGGATCCCAATATTTGGTGGCAGCGGTGGGATGAACCTGGTGACATGGCGCTGCATTTGCGGGTGAGCGTTTGGTTTTTGCTTTGAGGTTTACCAGGCTTCAAATTCTGGGTTAACAATTTGAATTCCTGGGTGGGTGTGTGTGCGTTCAGATGCAACGTGCGAGTTTTTAGGCATCTGTTCGCAAGCAAAACCTTCGTTTTAAGCAGTGGCCATGGACCTAAGTGAGTTGCGAGGGGCAGAGTTGTTGCAGTTGTGCGACGAGTTGGCACTCGAGTGGGATGAGTCGATGACTAAATGTGAGCTACTAAACTTAATTGAGAAAAGCGGTAGCAATGAGGAAGATATTGAATTCGCTTGGGGTCTTGTTCAGGAAAATCTGAAAGAGGAGGAAGCCAAAAGAGCATACGAGAAAGAGAGGGAGGAAGCAAAGAAACGGTACGAAAAAGAAAAGAAAGAAAGGGAGATGAAATTGTTGGAGCTCAAAATTGAGAGGGATCGGTTAACGGTTCAAGGAGGAATTAGCGGAACTCCTGAAAGAGCAGGCGTAAAGCGTAAGGAAAGTAAAGTGCGGGAATCCTTGTTCAGGCGTACTGGTGTCTCCGTTAAGAATGAGGCAGAGAAAGACGTGCTTGAGATGGCGGAAGATTGTGAGGCGTCCGCTAACTTTGCGCGCGCGTTTCAAGCACAGGAAACAGTTGATTACAACTGTAAACAGCGCGGCCAAGTAGCCAGTAGCTGTAAGAGAGAGAAAGACTATGATGAGAGCGAGACAGCTTCAAAGAGTTGTGAGCGAACTGTGCAGGAAATGAAAGTTATCGGTAAAGAGGAGAGTGTCGTTGAGATGGCACTAGATTTTGAGGCGACCGATAGCAGCGTGGGCTCATTTCATACACATGAGGGAGTTCGTTACAACCGCGAAAAGCGGGGCCAAGTGCCCGGATGCTGTAAAACGGAGTGCTCTGATCGTAGTGAGGCAACTTCAAAGGGTTGCGATTCAGCTGCGGAAGAAATCGAAAAAGTCGGTAAGAGCGAGGCGTCACTAAGTGACAAAAATGAGGGTATTGTGCTGGAGGTGGCGAAATACTCTGATGCCGATATATTTGTGGGAGAATTTCAACCGCAGGAGACAGCTGATTTTTACAACTGTGAGGAACGGGGCCAAGTGGCCAGAAGCTGTAGTAAAGTGGAGTCTCAGTGTTGTGAAGGAGGTGTCCAGAAAATGAGTGACGAAAGTGTAGAGGCTTCCACGAATGGTCAGACCTTGGAGGGCAATGCATGCGACGCACTTTGTAGCAGCGAGCGGCAGTACAAAGAACTGCCTGAAACTAATTCAGGAGAAATAGCAGAGTGCGAGCCAGGTGTAAATGTGGCTTTGAACAGTGCTACAGAGGTCCTTGAAGAAGGAGATATCCTTTCCGCGAATTGTGAAGCGATCGATTCTTCGATGGAAAAGGACGAGACAATCGCAGGGGCATCCGAAGAGTTTGAATACCCGAAGCTAAGTTCAGTGGAAAGTTCAAGCGCGGCGGGTGTCCGTAAACACCGCCGAAAAAGAAAAAAGCGTGCTCGAGCAGCACCGCGGAAGCGCTTGAAGGAACCAGCGAGGGAGCGCGCGAGAAAAAGGGCAAGCCCAACTCGCGGCAGGGGGAAATGCTTTGTCCCGTTCGGTAAGGCGAACTGGAAAGAGGCACGTTCTCAGTAAACGGATGCAGCCCCTCCGACGAAGGCGAAAGGTGATGTTCTGGAGGAGAATAGCGGGTCGAAGTGGCTTGGTCAGTAACAGGCACCCTGCACGGCCAAAAGCACTGGCTAGATTTCGTTTGCGATGCCAGCCGTGTCTAATTGGTAAGACTGCAGTTGAGCGTCCCGCGACAGTGCGCAGAAAGCGAGACAGACCGACCTTCCATCTATGCTTCAGGTTAGCCCGTCAGAGGACAGAAGGAAAGCGGCCGCGAAGCCGAAGCGAGCACGACAGCAGAACACAGGGAACAGCTTGCGCTTTGTGTCGTTTATGGCGAGCGAGCAAGCCGTCGGGACCGAGACCCCATAGGGTGAGAATCAAAGGAATTCGCATACGGGGAACGGGGAGCGGTCCGTTGTGGTCATTTCACAAGCGCATGCAAGGGTGTAGTTCTTTTTAAGAAACGACTTGAGTTAATTCATTTTAGGTTCTTGAGACAGTTTTAAGAAAAATGAGCAGTATAGTAGTACTGAATTCAGATCAGGCCGTAGTAAACGCACTTATTGAGGTTAATTTCCGAGGAAAGCTTTATAGTGCGAAACCAACGTTTGTGAATTTAGGAGCTTGCATGATTGACAGGAAATGGTGTACTGTGTATTACACACTGCATAAATAAAGGCGCATTTCAGAGCTCGTTCAAGCGTAAAGCCAAATCAGTTTTGTGAGAATTTTGGCTTCAGGGGTGCAGTCTTGTCATAGTTTACAGCGCTTGAGCAGTGCCATGTTTTTTCTTGTTACTTTCATGTTTACGGCAGTGAAGGTTATTTCGGAGTAAGCGTTGGCTGCTGTAGCGGTTAGTACGCGCCGTTAAGTGAAGATGGTCGAAGGGACAACGCGTCAGTTAAGTGTACGGTCACTTTGAGGTACTGTGAGAACCGTGTCATGTTGAAGCGCTGAAGAGAGGAATAGCGTTATTGAATCAGTAAGCGGTAAACTAGGCGATGTTGTTAGTAGGCTGCACTTAGAGCGATTTTCATTTGCGTAGAGCTCGTTGCAGTTGTGAAGGAGTACATTACTTTAAGGAAATGTTCATGACACTGTAGGTAGTGTCTGTTTTCGAGCTACGTAAAATTGCGACTTATGACTTTAAGGTTATTTCTTTAGTAAGTTGTTCGTTGAACACTTAACGTCTATGTTTGGAGAGTGAGCTTCGGCACCACAGACTAGGAATGGCTTATCAGCGTGAGGGAGTTTTGTGAAGTTAGTTTTGAAGTGAGCTTTGTAAGCGAGTTTTGTTTAGGTTGAAGTTCTTATCCTAAGTGGGAGTTTGAAGGTTAAGAATGTTGCGTTTTACTTCAAGACGATGTCGGTGACAGAGGATCGGGCGTGGTTTTCAAGTTTAATAAGGAGAGGACGGAGAACATTCCATTTCTTTTGATTGTGGTA
This sequence comes from Hyalomma asiaticum, assembly GCA_013339685.2. Classification (NCBI taxonomy): domain Eukaryota; kingdom Metazoa; phylum Arthropoda; class Arachnida; order Ixodida; family Ixodidae; genus Hyalomma; species Hyalomma asiaticum. Next base: position 66,416,955 of record CM023491.1, read on the forward strand.
AATTAGCTGACGGTGAGAGAGGATATCTGTAGTGCGTTTGAGGAGTAACGTGTATGCTTGGTGTGGGTGGCACAGAGAATTGCCAGTTGCGTGCACGAAGTGAATCTTGCTCTCGAGATTGATCGCTGTCCGCTAATCGGGTTAGGCGAAAGGCCTCAAAAGAATGGAAGCTTGCTCCGATGGATTCCGATCCTCCAAGAATGCTTTACCGCTCGGTATGGGAATTGTAACGTCAGTGGAGGTGCTGACGGACTCAGCAGGATAGTTTGAATTCTAAAGTGAACACCATCATTGTTAAACATTTGCCTGACAAATTGTGTAGAACCAATTCTTGGGTAGTTCTGGAGTGGGAACTCTTCCATAGCTGCCCCCGGTTTGTCTTGAGCAAAACATTGCGAGGGAAGATGGTCACTTGCTTGAAATGAGTCCGAAATTTTTTGGGGGTGATTTAATGTTTTTGATAAGCCTGGTGGATCCGAAGCAGATTCTGAATGCCTGCGCGTGGTGTAGTGTTGTGGCGCCTGGTTTGTTCTGGCTGCGGTTCCTCCTTGCGGGATGTTCGAGCCGCATGTCCCCAATTTTCATCAAACCCTAGATCTCTCTCATGGACAGCAATTGCGTTCCTGGCCATTCGAGAGTTTCCTGGCGCCGGAGGGACTGTTAAGATCGGCGTGGGCCCCCCATGGATGTGGTAGAGGAAGGCTGCTGGCGGTGGCCGCTGGGTCCACTTTTCGGGGAAAATGACCGTGGGGAGCGCGTATGCTTGCGTTCTCACGGATCTACATCCCTGGGCTGGTTCCGTTCATTTAGCTAGTGCAGAAACTCATCGGCTCCGATGTCCGGATCGGTGCGGAGGGGTGCGGTGTGCGCCCAGGAGTCCCAGCAAAGTGGCCCTCTGGATAGATACGACCCGTGACAGGAGGCGGCAATCCGGGCGTGTTTTGTCCCACCAGACAGGCGACGCGTACGTCACACCAGGGAGGAACATTGCGGTACAGGGAGGTCTTCTGCTCGGGTCGTAGCGACCTCCCTGCATTTGCGCAAGTGCGGCGATCTTCGAAACCGTGATCCCCGCCTTCTCCCTAAGGTGATCGGCGTGTTTAAAAAGGGCAGTCGATTGTCGAACACGACGCCAAGAACGCGTATGGCAGCCTTGTACGCGAGACTCCTGTCGGCGCTGCTGATGCGGATGGGAGGGCGGTTCTTCTCCATCCCGCGGTGGCCGTTGGTGAACAGGACGCATAACGTCTTTTCTCTGCTCACTACCACTCTCGCGGCGGCCGACCATCCGATCACCTCCCGGAGTACACGGGAGCCCAGCTCGGCCAGACCGTCCCTGGTCTCCGCGGGACGACGATGACGGTGTCGTAGGCGTACGCCTGTACCGTGACGCCCGTCGGCAAAGGCAGGCCAAGTAGGTCGTGGATGGTGACGTTCCACAACATCGGGGAGAGTGGCGAGCCTTGAGGGCTCCCCAGAGAAGGGTACGCCTCGATCTCCCGGCATTGGAAGTAAATACCACCGAGCGGTCCTTCAAGAAACTGCGGAGAAGGTGGTACAAGTTCCCGCGCGCTGCGTTCCCGAAAGAACGCAACACGCCCGGGTACCACACGCTGTCGAAGGCGCCCTGAAAATCCAGCGCCATTAAGACCGCCGGGATCTAGACGCCTTCAGCTCGGCGAGCCGTTCCTTCAAGCGAACGAGTGCGGACACGGCACTCCTGCCGTGGGTAAAACCAAACTGGTTCGCGTGGACGTGTCCGTTTTTCCACAAGAAATAAAGGCGGCAGTTCAGCAGCCTCTCGAGGACCTTGCGGAAGACCGAATAGACGCATAAAGGGCGGTAGGAAGTCGTGCGCTGGGGAGGGTAATCGGGCTTCGGCAGGAAGATTATCCACCTCTGCGCCAGCACCTGGAAAAGTGCCCCAATCGCAGAGCCTCGTTCAGCACGTGCATCACGAATGGCGTGTGCGCCTCGAACATACTCCTCATGAGGCGCGGCGTTATCTCGTCGGGGCCGGCGACGACCTTGACGGCATCCCGCGATTATCGCACGCACCTCCGCCTCGGTGAAGGTACGTCCTCGTTACACGGCATGTATGGCTCTTCGGCCAGACTGCGCACGGCCGCGTTCTCGGGCGTATCCTCCTGCGCATTGTCCACCGCGATTTGAGTTCGCAGGAGGAGCGCGGCAGACCCTAAATGGGTAGACGTGAGCGACCCGTCAGGCCGCTCTATGGGGGGCAAAAGTCGTTCTCCAAACGCCTCCCGAAACGTCTTCGAAAACGCGTGCCCCTGGAGCAGACCGAGTGACACTCCCTCTCGTAGGAGACGCGCGCCTCGCCGATCCGCCGGCGGAACCTCGCCAGGGCGGCGTTGTATTCGCGTCTCCAGAGAGAGCGCATCGACTCGTCGCCCGCACGCTGGTACCGTCTACGCATGGCGTTCACTCTCTTCCTTCGTCTGCCAGCTCCGGCGACCACCAGGAATTACCCGCTCGCCCGGGTCGAGCATAACGAATGCCGCCCCTGCCGCACGGTCCTAGTATGACCCGTCCGTATACACGTGCAGGCCCGGTGCACGGGCCAACCTTCGTGCACCGTCCCGGGTGAGCCTGCGGTAACCGTAGTACATTCTGGCTGCCGGGTGATCTTGCCAGACATCTACAGGTGGCATGATCTCGTTCGGGTAAACGAAATGTCTCCGAACGAGACGGGTGTTCGTTGGACACTTGATCATACTCGGCATGGCCCGCTCCAGCTCCAACGCGATGGGAGGCGCGTTCAGTAATACTTGCAGGGCGCCGTGCGAGTAGTGCGGTACGCCCCCAGGAGTCCCAGCATGGCGGCCCTCTGAATAGAAGCTAGCGCGACCGGAGGCGCAATCCGGTCGCGTCCTGTCCCGCCAGACAGGCGATGCGTACATCACCCCAGGAAGGAACACGCTACGGTACAGGTAGGTTTTCTTTTCAGGTCGTAAGCGACCTCCCTGCATTTGGGCGAGTGCGGCGATCTTGCCCACCGTGACCTCCGCCTTCTCCCTGAGTGACAGCATGCCGTCAAAGACCACGCCCAGAACGCGTATGGATGCTCTTTGTACGCGAGACTCCTCTCGCCGCTGGTGACTCGGATGGGAGGGCGGTTCTTTTCCATGCCGCGGTGTCTGTTCGAGAAAAGGAGACAGAAAGTCTTCTCCCTACTAACTACCACCCTCGCGGCGGCCGCCCATCCAATTACTTGACCGAGTACCCGGGAACCCAGCTCTGCCAGAGCTTCCCTGTTCTGGGCCGGGACGACTATGACTGTGTCGTCCGCATACGCCTGCAGCGTGACGCCCGTCGGCAACGGCAGGTCGAGCAAGTCATGAATCGTGACATTCCACAACATCGGGAGAGAGGCGAGCCCTGAGGGCTCCCCAGAGAAGGGTGCGCCTCGATCTCCCCCTCAAGAACGTCCTGAGGAGATGGTAAAGGTTTCCGGGCGCGCCTCGCTCCCGAAAGAACCGCAACACACCCGGGTGCCACACGCTATCGAAGGCGCCTTGGAAATCAAGTGCCATCATGACCGCCGGGGTCCTAGCCGCCTTCAGCTCGGCGAGGCGCTCCCTCAACTGGACGAGTGCGGATACGGCACTCCTGCCGTGTGTAAAGCCAAACTGATTGGCGTGCACATGGCCGTTCCTCCACAGCAATGATAGAGGCGGCCTTTCAGCAACCTCTGTAAGACCTTGCCAAAGATGGAGCGGTACATATGGGGCGGTACAACGTCGTGCGCTGGGGAGGGCGTTGAAGTGTATATAACTTTCCTATTTGAGGAAATTGCGGAGAAGATTGAATAAATTAGCCGGACATCCGTGTTTTTGCAGAAATGTGAGGACAGGGGATGCCAAACGGAATCGAAGGCACCCTTGAAATCTATAGATATGAGTATAGCCGGTGTTTTTGACTGCTTTAAATAGTATAGACGCTCTTTAAGGGCATAGAGAGCTACGACTGCACTTCTTCGAGCTGTGAAACCGTACTGGTTGTTCTGGATTAGTTTTTGTATAAGAAGTGATATAGTCTGGAGTTGAGTAACCTTTCGAGGATTTTGCCGAAGAGTGAGTTCATATACTATATGGGTCTATAGGACGAAGTGTCAGTTAATGGCCTGCCGGGTTTTGTATAAAAATTATTTTTCCATACTTCCAGACTTGAGGGAAATGTCCTAATCGTAGTGAGGTGTTGAAAATGAATAAAAAAATTTGGGGTGAAAAGAAAAAAAGGGCCTTTATTGTACATATCGTAAGAGCGTCGATTCCTGGAGCGGAGTTTACTTTAGAAATAGAGATTGCGCGTTGGATTTCGGCGAGTGTGAACGGAGTGTCGTTGTACCGTGAGACCGAGGGAGCATTTGCAATTTTCCTATAATTTGTGTGTATTGGTAGGTCGGTAGATATGTCGTCTTTGATACCTGTGTGTGTAGTAAAAGTTCAGCGGATTCTAGCACACTATCTGTCATTGACCGTTTTCTTTGCATAAGGGAGGTAATTGGAAGGGGGGTCTTAATTTTTGAAATGCCAATTTGTAGAATTCCAAAGACTGCTTTCTTGCTGTAATTTGTACAAAAGGATTTCAAGGCGGTTCTTGTGCTGTTCGTGTTTCGGCGGTATCGCGCTCTCGCTCTGGAAAAGATTTGGTGTAAGTGTTGTCGATTTCGGGTGGAATGCCTGTTGGTATGATTTGCGTAAGGCGAACCTGTGAACGTTCTCGTTGTAGGTCTGTTGTCCACCATGAATTGGTTTGCGAGCTCCATTTTTACTTTTCGAAGGTTAGCTTGGGCAATGTCATTGTACATTTTTAAAAATTTTTCAAGAGTTAGATCCAACGCATTCCCTGAAATCAAGTCTGCCTGGGAAACTTTTTGAAACCAATCAGAATTTTTTAAGGTTTCTAGTAATTTGTTATTTGTTTTGCGAACGTGAGCTTTTTAGATGCGTGTGTTTGTTGATCTGAAAAATAAAAGATGATGAGTCTGTGGTCGGTAAACATTAGCCCATCAAGGATTGACCAATGAAAGCCGGATTGGGATAATGTATGTGACGCGGCAGTAACATCGATCCAGCTTCTGGAATAATCCGTCTCAAATGTCGGTAAGGAGTTAGGGTCATTTAGGACGGTTAATGAGTGTTGTGATAATAGTTGAACGAGGGCAGCGCCTCGGGAGTCTGAAACCTGATTGCCCCACATGGTACTTTTTGCATTGAAGTCGCCAGTAATAATTATCCTATCTGTCCGTGAAAGTGTAATGCAATTTGTAATGAGGTTTAAGTAAAAGTTAATTTCATCGTGGGGTGGGATGTAGACTCCAATTAGTGTGAATTGACAGGAAGATGAGGTCGCTCTTAGCGCTATGATGTGTGTATGTATCACTATGGGAAACCAGTCATACTGTGCATTGTTGCCAAAAATGACTAGCTTTGGATTTTCGGAGGCCGCGAATCTCATATGCCGATTTGGTATGTTTGGAATTTGGTTTCTTGTTACATAGGGGTCACAGGCAACAGCTATGTCAATTTGATGAACGTCCATTGTATGTACTAATGCTTTCGTGCCAGATTGAGAATGATCGAGGTTTGTTTGGATGAATTTTAAATTAGGTACGGAGGCCATGTTGAGAAATTATTGTGTTATATGGTAATTTTGAACCAGAGGGAGGAGAGAATGTCGCCCATGTATGAGACGAATGACCCCATGAGGATGAAAATATGTGTATGAATATATGTGTAATGAAGTGATGCGTGGTGACAAGAGCGATCCGGGACGTCTCATTCGTCCCGGATCGCTTTGGGAAGGTGTGAATAGATAATCTTTCGCCGCGTTGGAGAACGAATAAACCAACGCGGCGGCATTGCAATCTGTCATGTGCCATAATCTGTTCTTGCTTTTAGTCTCGTTATTCTTTCTTGGAGGACTGGGCAACAGACATGTCCAGCAGGATGTCCTGAAGGATCCCTTTGCGCACGTCTACAGGGCGCACAGGATACCGCAGGACTAACCATTGTGATGGCGCAGTCGCGGGAAAGGTGATGTTGTGCGCATTTTGTGCAAATTGCTCGCGTGGGGTCTTCCTTAACTGGGCAGTACCTGGACGTGTGTCCATACGAGGCACAAAATGTGCACAGTGACACATGAATGTCCTCGACTGCACGCGCAGACGTCCAGCCTACGCAGAGCCTCTCACGCGTTATAAGAGATCGGAAATCGGAAGGGTCTAATTCTAAGATGTGGGAATTATTCCCGTTTCTCTCTTTGTACGTTGTTTTGATTGTTGTTGTTGAAGGGTTAATATGAAGGTCTCGATTACGAGCGTTTAATTCCTGAACTAGTCTGGATGACGTTATTTCGGGATCAACCCCTACTATCTTAACATGAGGTTTCCTCTTTGCCGGTATTCTGATTGTTAGAGTAGTGTGCGTTGCGGGAGTTTGTTCAACCGCCGTTTTAAGATTTAATAACGAATTCCTGTCTGGAGCTGTGACTGTGACACCCAGTCGCGTCTGTCGTAATGTTACCTCACCGACTCCCGCATCTGTCGGGTTTATGTTATTTTTAAAATTGTGAGTATGTCTTTGGAAGGATTGGTCGACTCACCAATTAAGTTCAGAAAGGCAACGTGGCTGGCGGACGGAGGAGTTGGCGCCACAGGAGATCGGTAGTCAGGTTCTGGAACTGGTTGTTGTGAAGATGGGACGTGCGGACGATCCTGAGAGTATGGTGTCGTAGGAACGCCGTCAGAACGGCCCGCCAGGACTGAGGCGTAGGACCTCGAGGGTCCCGGAGTTGCTCCCAGAGCCACCGCAACCCGCAGGTCCGCCGCCTCTCGCCTGGCATCGTCAAGTTGGCGGCGCAGCTCAGCAACAACTCCGTCTCGCCACGCGGCCATGGCCTGAAACTCTGCACAAGCCTGAACCATGTTATTAGTTTCGGTTATTATTAGTGCTCTCTGCGCGTTCGAAATCTTGGTGCGGTCCTCGAATAGAATCTCTTCAATTCTCTTTTTGTAGGTATTGACTCTTTCCCAAAGTGTCTTGATGGTGTCATCAATGTTGGGCGTAAGTGCCTGGGAGCGCATAAGTGGATGACCTGTACTGTCACTGGAACCTGAAGGTTTATCATTAGAATCCTGGAACGTATCGACCGGGTCATCTGACGCGAAATCCGGAGATCTCGCGTCAGGTAGGCGCGAAGGAATGTCAGGTGTCGTGCTGAGAGAGCTCTCCGAAGAGGAGAGCCCGCCCATCACGACTACCTGTGCAGACACCGCCTTGTCCGCCATGGCTACCCGTAGGGTGAGGCCATTTAGGCCTAAGCCTATGGCTGCCTAGGGACGGTGGACTATGTCAAATATCAGTAAGAATTATACACTCTGGAGTGAGACTTACTCGCCCAGGAGAGTCTTGGAAGATTAAAACAGCTCTGACTAAGAATTAGGACAGAGAAATAGGAAATCCTACCTTTTAGAAGGAATTTCGGAGACCAGAATCGACCACCTAGTGGGCTGAAGTCAACTTCTTCGCCGAATGAAGCAGCTGCTCGGAGACAACGCGAGATCCATCGACGACGCGCTGTTACGCGAGTTGTTTTTACAACGACTACCGGCTAACGTGCAGATGGTTTTGGCGACAGCTTCTACCATGGACCTCACCGGACTTGCCGCGTTGGCCGACAAGGTGATGGAAGTAGCCGCCCCAAGCATCGCAGCCACGACAGCGTCTACTGCTGAGGGCGTAACCACGCTGCGAACGCTGCCGTCTTCTTCGACACCACATTCGCCGCTCGACGCCCTGTGTGAGCGTCTCGAACGCGTCGTCTCTGCAGCTGAACATCGCCGCGCGTCACCTCGTTCTTCACGCCACCGAAGTTCCAGCAAGTCGAGACGCACGCCCACCAGCCGTCACGCGTCGCCAAAGCCTGGCGTCTGCTACTACCATCGCCGTTTTGGAAACGACGCTCGTCACTGCCGGCGCCCGTGCGCGTGGCAGGGAACAGGCCGGCCGACCTCTGACGGCGACAAGTGGTCCGGCCCAGCACACAAGTCGCCTCTTCTACCTCACAGACAGAGCCACTGGACAACGTTTCTAGTCGACACAGGAGCAGACGTAAGCATCCTTCCTGCTCAACGCTCCGACCGAAAAGCGACACCTGTGTCGTTGTTGCAAGCCGTCAACGGTACCAAGATTCCCGTTTTCGCATCACGCTCCGTCATGCTCAATCTTGGCCTCCGACGAGCGTTTCGCTGGATTTTCCTGGTTGCAGACGTCCGACGCGCCCTCATCGGAGCTGATTTCCTGCACCACTATGGACTCCTTGTCGACGTGAAACACGCGTCGTCTTATCGACACTGTCACTCACCTGACCGTTACCGGCGCCCCTGCAACAACCACATCGCCGATTGCGCCCATATCTTCTATGCTGGAACAACCATTCGCCGAGCTCCTCCGTGAGTTTTCCACTCTGACACGCCAGCCGGACTGGACGCAACCGGTCCAACACGACGTTGTCACACATCGTCACCTCCGGCCCTCCGGTCTATTTTCGACCTCGGCGTTTGTCCCCTGAGAAACTCAAGGTTGCTCGCGCGGAGTTCGAGCACATGCTCGCACTCGGTATCATCCGACCTTCTTCTAGCAACGGGCGTCTCCGCGTCACATGGTACCAAGAAGACTGGAGATTGGCGTCCATGTGGCGATTACCGCGCGCTCAAACACATCACAGTTCCTGATCGCTACCCGCTTCCGAACATCCAAGACTTCACGGTAGCGCTGCACGGCGCGACGATCTTTTCCAAGATTGATCTTGTTCGCGCCTATCATCAGCTACCAGTCGCCGAGGAAGACATTCCGAAGACCGCTATCACCACACCTTTCGGTCTTTTTGAATTCCTCCGCATGCCCTTCGGCCTACGAAACGCTGGCCAATCGTTCCAGCGTTTCATCGACTCCGTCACACGAGGCTTGCATTCGTCTTTGCCTACATCGACGACCTCCTTGTCGCAAGCCCTTCCGTTGAAGAACATGTTCAACACCTGCGGTTGTTGTTCTCCGCTTGCCAGCCGAGGAATCGTCATCAACGCCGCCAAAAGTGAATTTGGTCGACAGGAACTCGAGTTCCTTGGACACGTAGTCGACGCGAACGGCATTCGGCCACTCCAGTCCAAGATTCGCGTAGTCGAAAATTTTCCACGGCCGACTACAATGACCAAGCTTCGCCAATTTCTCGGGTTCGTCAATTTCTATCGACGGTTTATACCCGATTGTGCACGACTTGTGGCCCCTCTAGACGATCTGCTAAGCTCGAAACGGAAGCAAGAGCTTCAGTGGACTGAAGAAGCCGCCAACGCATTCACAAGAGCCAAGTCTGCCCTCGCCACTGCAACGCTGCTGAGACATCCGAAACCAGACGCACCGACTGCTGTCATGACAGACGCCTCGAACAACGCTGTTGGCGCCATTTTGCAGCAATTGATCAACGGTACATGGCATCCACTCGCTTTCTTCTCCAAGAAATTGAAGCCTGCACAGACCCGTTACAGCGTTTTCGGCCGCGAGCTACTCGCCGTGTACTTGGCTGTCCGTCACTTTCGGCACTTCCTAGAAGGTCGTCAGTTTACTGTCTTGACCGACCATAAGCCCCTTGTGCACGCGATGAACCGATCGGCGTCTTGCTACTCGCCTCGCGCGAGTCGACATCTCTCTTACATCTCGGAGTTCACAACAACGTTCCGTCATGTAAAAGGCACCGACAACATTCCTGCCGATGTTCTGAGCCGCGTCGATGCAGTCTCCACACCAACCGCAGAGCCTTCCATCATCGACGTCGGCCTACTCGCCACTCACCAGCGTGACGACACCGAGCTACGTACCCTCCGAAATCGTCAACGTCTCTGCAACTGGAGGACGTCGTTTTGAGTTCCTATGGTACTTCGGTAGTCTGTGATACTTCTACTGGCACACCCCGACCTTTCATTCCGGCACCGCTCCGCAGACGCCTGTTCGATGCGGTACACAGTCTTTCGCATCCCGGGATTCGCGCGACACAGAAGCTGTCGCTACGTTTGGCCTCAGCTAAACGCACAAGTTCGCGACTGGGTGCGCTGCTGTTTGCCGTGTCAACGCTCCAAGATCCATCGACATCCCGTCCCCCCTACGAAGTCTTTCCTTCCACCGGACGCGCGTTTTGACACCGTGCACTTGGACCTCGTCGGCCCTCTCCCACCTTCCAAGGGCTACAGCTACGTATTGACATGCATCGACCGCTATACACGGTGGCCAGAAGCTACACCCATCGCCGACATATCAGCGCCACAGTTGCAGCAGCCTTCGTATCTACTTGGATTGCAGGGTTGGCTGCCCATCTACTGTAGTCACTGATCGCGGTCGGCAGTTTGATTCGGCGCTCTTCAACGAACTCCTCAAGCTTCTCGGAACGACGCGCCTCCGCACGACCTCATACCACCCGCAAACAAATGGATTGGTCGAGCGTTTCCACAGGCATCTCAAGTCCTCCCTCATGGCACACGGATCACCGGAGAAATGGGTCGTCCAACTGCCACTCGTCTTGCTTGGCATCAGAGCTGCCATCAAAACCGACCTGGGCTGCTCATGCGCCGAGTTGGTCTACGGCACTTCGCTACGCCTGCCATGCGACTTCTTCGATCCCCCAGCCAAAACACCTGTGCCACCAGCCGGAGACTACGTCTGCGAACTACAAAACATCCAGCAAATACGTCCCGTGCCTACACGACCGCACGAACCGAGGTCTCCTTACGTGTCTCCGCAGCTCACCTCTGCTACACGTTTTCGTGCGAAACTGTGCTGTGCGGAAGCCTTTGCAGCCGCACTACTCCGGGCCGTATCGAGTTCTGGAGCATCGTGCGTCGACATTCGTTGTCAACGCCACGGACGGCCCGACACAATCGCTCTGGAACGTCTCAAGCCTGCCTACTTCGAAGCAACCTTGCCATTGGCCTCACCATCCGATCGTTCGTCGGACTTTCTCCTCTCTAGGGGGGGAGCCCTCTGTAGCGACAGCTAGCGGCAGCAGCATCAGCGTCGCATTAAAAATGACGAAACGCTCGCTCTTGCACGAGGCAGGTGCCGCTGCCACGGGTGCGCGCGCTAGCGTTCCATTCAGTCAGTAAAGTACTCTGAATCACAGCGGACGCGTCGGGCTTGCATTCTATGCCAGCAGCTCGCCAGCGTTAGATCTAAACACCACGGACCGCTGCTGCAGGAACGTCCCGAGTAGGTGGTAAAGATTGGCCGGCACGCGGCGTTCGCGGAAAACCCTAGCACTCGAGGGTGCCACACACTGTCAAAGGCGCCCTGGAAATCTAGCGACATCAGGACCGCGGGCGTCTTTGAGGTTCTGAGCTGCAATAGGGTCTCCTTTAAGCGAACCAAGGCCATCACCGCGCTTCTACCGTGCGTGAAGCCGTCCGGTCATGGATGTGCCGTGCCTACACAGGAAGTGGTAGAGGCGGCCGTTTAGGAGTCGTTCTAAGACCTTGCCAAGAACCGAATTCACGCAGATCGGTCTGTATGACGTTGTGAGCTCGGGTTGCCGGCCGGGTTTTGGAATAAAGATATTCTGCCGCGGCGCCAACAGCGAGGGAAATATCCGAGCGCTAGCGCCGCGTTGAATATGAACAGCACGAACCTCGCGTTGTATTTAAACAGGCCCTTCACGAGGATCGGCGTTATCGCGTCCGGCCCGGCGACGAACGCGGTGGCATCGCCCCAATCACCTCGCGGACCTCCGGCTCAGTAAACGGAACATCCGCGTCGGTGGAGTCGTAGGCCTTGCGGTCATTTGCCTGGCCTCGGCGTGCTCGGGCAAGTCATTGCTCGGGTCGTCCACCGCGATCTGCGTCTCGAGTAGGAGGGCGACCGACTCGAGGTGTGTCTCGGTCATCGAACCGTCCCCCGTTCAGCGGGGGCAGGAACCTTGGTGGGCGGTTTCTGCCAACCGCTTCTCTATACGAAGATGAGAAGACGTTTCCGCGCGAGCACGCCGCATGGCACTCCCTCTCGTAGCTGGCCTTTGCCTCCGCGACCCGCAGGCGGAACCGCGCCAAGGCGGCGCTGTAATCCATTCTAAGGAGAGCCCTAAGGTCGTCGCTTTTTGCCCGTTGGAAGCGTCTCCGCATGGCATTCACCCTCTTTCGCTCTTGTGCCAGAGCCGGTGTCCACCAAGAGTTTCCCCTGGCGTCGACTTAACCGGCCTGAGGTGGCGTCGCAGGTGCTTCTCGAAATGCCGTAAAAGGCCCCCAGGATATAATCTAAAGCCTCTCGGGACGGGGCTGCGAACGGACGACCCTCGCGAAAAAGGGCTCCCTCTCCAGCGCGCGCAAGAGCTCCTGCGCGTACCGAGTGAGGCACTTGCGGGCTCCTCCTTCATCATCGGGTCCTATTCGCACCGCGATGTTCTTATGTTCCGAGTGCGTGACGTCGGATCGTACGGTCCACGTGTATCCCGACGTCAAAACGGAGGTCGTCGCCAGGGTCAGACCGATCCAGCTGGCGGCGTACGGCGTCTCGTAGTCGGCTCAGACTGCGGGTCGTTCTTGACGAGCAGGCCGGCCGCGGCCGCAAACTCCATGACCTGAGCGCCCCTCTCGTCCCCGCCCTGGGACCCACGCTCGGTGCTTGGCGTTGAAGTCACCGGCCACGATGACGTGTGGAGAGCGCGACCGCGACACCACCTCCAGAACCGCCCGGAGTGTCGAGTCCATGGGCTTGTGCGGCGCAGCGTACACCGAGACTATCGTGAAGTGGGAGTCGCGAGATTGCCGTAGACTCCCACCACGTGTTTGGATATCATCACGGGGCACAGGTCGAACGGTGGCCGCCTCACTAGCACGACAGCCGCCGGGTCCTCCTCGCAGGCAGAAGCCGTAAATCCCGCGGGCAGGCCGGGCATTCTCCCCTTGGGTCTATATGGATCGCACGCCACCGCGATCTGTGTGTCCGTCTCGATCATGCGATCGCACAAATTACTGAGGGAGAGCCTGGCGTGATCCAAATTAACTTGCAAAAATGCCAGACGCAATAAGCCCCCCCGCACCCCCCCACAGCGCCGCCCTCGCCGTTACGCGCCGCCATAGTGCGTGCGCGCCCTAAGCCTCGCCACCCTGTCCATTAACAGAGGGCAGCCCGGGAAGCCGGTCGGGTGTCCAGCCGCCTCCAACCCCGCTCGGGTGCAGGCCGCGCAACAGACCGCCGCGTCCCCATTCGCACGCTACACGTGGCTCCCACGTGGCCCTCGGCCCCGCACCTCATGCAGACGGCCCTGGTCGGTCCGACGCGGCGGGGCACGAACTTCTACCGTGCCCGTATGACGCGCAGAAGGTGCACGTGGGCACGTGCAGATCTTCCGACGCGTGCACCATCGTCCACCCGACCGACACCGCGGAGAGGCCATGATCCTGCTAAAGGCCTCCGGATCGACTTCCACGACGTATGCTTTGGTACCCGCCCGTTCTCTAAACGTCACCTTTACGTTTGAGATGTCCGCCCCTATCTGGAGGGTGGGATTCCGTTCGTCGAGGAGTCTTAAGAACTCCTCGGGTCCTAGATCGGGGTCTACCCCGGAGAACCTGACGTGGGTGGTTCGACGGGCGGAACGCGAACGGTCATGGCGGCGCGCGTGACTGCATTTTCATTGATGGCGTTTTTCATGTTCGTGATTGTCTGTGCGTTGTTCGTGAAAACCGTGACGCCATACTTGTGTGCCGAAGCGCGACGTCCCGAATGTCCTTTGCCACTGGGTCGATATTCGCCTTGAGCAGCCGGACCACGTCCCGCGCCGGCGCTCCGTCGCTCCGACCGGCGTCAGAAACGCCGCGTGTTCGTGCCTGACGCCAGACACCGTGCCTGGAGCGGCAGCTCCAACAAGTCCGGCAGGGCCAAACGGCCCAGCACCAGGGACGCCGGCCGGCACGCCCGCCCGGACCACCGCAGCATAGGTCGGAACGCTGGTAACCGCCGGACCGGCACCCCTCGCCACCTGGACGCCAGGCCCAGCAGGAAACCCAGCAGGCGCAGGACCAACAGCAGGAGGCGCCGCCACCAGGCCGCCAAGATGTCGCCGACCGGGGTCCGCTCCGCCACCAACACCCGTCTCTGCAGGCCGGCGACCTCCCGTCGCGCTTCCGCCAACTGCCCCTGCAGCGCCAGGGCCGCGCCCCACTCCGTGGCCGCGTCCGCCCGCATGTCGGAGCACAGGTTGACGAGCTCGAATACCCTGGACGTTATGTAGTTCCGGGCACTCACCGTGATGCGGTTGGCCGTCCGCGCAGAAGCGGGACAACTCGTCTTCGAGCTCGCGCGCCCGTGCCTGCATCCGAGCGCCAGGGTCCCCCCCTGTGCCCGATCGCGACCGCGGTGTCCTCCGAAACAGACGAACAGGCATCTTCTTCTTCGCTCGCAGTTGGTCCCGCCGGGCTCAGGAACGATCCTGGTCGCATTGGACTCGGCCGCACAGGACTCGGCCGCACTCCCACGCGCACAGTACAGTTCGCTCCGACATGCCCCCTCCACGCCGCAACGCGTGCAGACTGCGCGAGACGGCTCGGCCGCGTTCGGGCACGTGCTCCTTCCGTGCCCGTATTAGCGCAAAATGCGCAGAGGCACGTGCAAGTCCTCCGCGGCCCTGACCACAGTCCATCCCATGGTCAACCTCGGGCAGGCCATGATGCGGCGAAAAGCAAGCCGGGTCGACCTCCGCAACGTGGCTCCGGGTCACCGCCGGTCCCTCCAAACTTCATTCCCACATCCTTGAAAGTAAATCCAAAATTAAATGCGTGGGAAAACCTGTCCCTGCCGAAGCATACCATGTTTAAAGCCAATCAAATTAAATAAGAGGGGTTTTTAAAATACCCAAAGCGCTAAATTTCGTAGAAAAGCCGATTGATAAAAGAAAGGATGGGCAAACGGTAACGAATTGGCGTC